>JAMAKF010000036.1:0-63692 GCA_023628655.1 Sarocladiaceae sp. R1802 | reverse complement strand
GGGGCGCGGGGGGCTACAACATGGCAGAGTGTCTGAAGGCGTCGAAGAAGCTTGTCGAAAACCGTATCGGGATCGCGGCAGGCGGCCATTGGATGAGGAAGAGGGCCAGGAGAAGGTTGGCGGCGACGGTGGGAAAGGGAACGGAGCATAGCTGTGCAGACCTTCCCAGACAGTCTCAGGGCGTAATATACGTGTTTAGAGTAGAAGCCAGTATTCTGGAACAGTAGAAGCAGAGCCTGGTACGGAGTATGAGTCTATTTAGAGATGAAAGTTCGTGTCCCACCGTATCTAAAAACGCCAACCTTTCTAGACATTCGTGGGTATATCGCGCAGAAGAGAGCTTCCTGACAAAGGAAAGCGAGGCAGCATCCGTACATATGGATGGAGTACTTCATCGTTATCGCTGCCCAACGGGCAACAACCTCTTGGTCGCCTTCATGGCTCTCATCGCAGGCAGCGTCGCCTTTCTCCCAGGCTTTCTCCCAACCTCTATGCAAAGCATCCTCACGAAGTCCCCGTTCGTCCAGTAGCTCGTATGTGCACTCAGCATATTCAGGTACTGGATCTCGAGCGGCCCGCCTCCTGACCTCAGGTACCAGTCGATCTGTCCATTGTCGTTGAGCAGGAAGGCCTTCCGTTCCGCCATCTCCTCACGAGAGAAGTCATGAACCTCGAGCTCCAGTTGAGACGGGAGGCGGAGTGTGGTGGGACGGTCGGAAGGTTCCTCATTGTCAGCGCCGTCAGTGTCAATGGGTTGCAGGGGGTTGGACGGCGGCGCCATGCCTGGGATTATGCCACGGATCGAGTCGTTGAGAGACTTAAACAGAGTGGTCGAAGCGCTTGGCACATGGGCCGGCTTTAGACTTGAGGCGTAGTGAGGGTCGATTGCGCCGTTGAGCAGGTAGGCAATGGGATCTTCCTTGGCAAGAACGTTGTAAACATTGTCGACGGCGATGCAGCCATGTGTGCCCGCCTCGCCAGCAATGGCTGAAGAGTTAACATCAGCTGAATCAGCGCCCGGCTTTGACCTCCCGCGACGAGGAAGCAGGGCGCCCCGCTCCAGGAGAAGGAAAAAGCCTGCCGGGCTACCAACGAGGAAGAGGTTGGTCGTATCGAATTCGAAGAAGCGCGTTTCGGGTTCTGGCTGTGAGAGATCGAGTCGAGGGACGTGAGTTGGTTGTCGAGACAGGATCTCAAACGCCATGGCACTTCCGAGGGAGTGTCCTATCAAGTGAACTCGCCCATTCTCGGCGAAGCCAGGATTGTTGCGGCACCAGAGCCGATAGACGCGATTTGCCTCTGACACTAGCGCTGAGATCATCTTGCCCTTGTGATGAGACATGTAAAAGGGTATGTCGAACATGACATCGCTGATCATGCTTCTCACGGCTGGAATGGTCTTGGGCTCAATGTCCTTCAAGTTAAAGGACTCTGGAACATGATCGTCTTGGTCCTCTTCCCTCAAGGGGCCTCCATCCTCGAATGATAGGCCCATTCTCCAATTCAGTGGCAGAATCATCATGCCGTTGTGCCCTTCTCGCACAACTTGCTGCACGAAGGGGTTGCCAAACTCTACATTGACAGACCGCCGGAACGCGTTGATGGCGTGCGTGAAGTGAAAGCTTTCGACTCTTTCGGCAAACTTCTGCCCGATGCCGTGAGCAACCAGGACCAAATCCTTGACTTGCCCACGATCTTTGTCAGCCGTGCATGCATTGCAGGCCTCGTTCCCAACACTCTCATGTGATTCTGCAGCAGCGGATGCCCCAGCTTGCTCTGCACTTTGCTTCTTGCTGTGGAGGCGGTCCCATCGCTTGCGATCAAATCCTCTTACGACGTGGATTCCGACATTCGTTCCCCTCATAATCTTCTGAACGGATCGACGTCCGTAATATGCTGATGGCTTCAAGCTTGGCTTCAGTAGGAAGGCCTCGCACTCGTTCTTGTAGATCACGTGGTAGTTTGAGAAGGGCTTGTTCGGCGGCTCGCGATCCTCTGCGTCGATGATCTGAACAGGCTCGATGGAACCCTCCGTCGCTGCTTCGCCACAGAAGCATCTCGCGGCACAGAAGATATCAGCGGATACAGCGGGCTCATCGATTAACGCCTGTCCGCGAACCTTCTTCTTCGAGCGTTTAGGATCCTCCGGCCAAAGACGATGTGACACTTTTTCTTCGCCAGCAGGACCGACGTCGATCGCACAGCGAAGCTCGTCATTCCACGTTTCTGTCCATGGCTTGAGCTCGTCATATCCTGCCTCAAGTTGGTTGGCGACCAGCGGAGGAATGGGTAGCATTGTGTCCCTGTAATTTTCGTCAGACAATATCGACCCTCAGACAGGTGTAGAAACTCACCTATAAAACCACGTCGCCCTCGTTACGACAGCCATGTCGTTTACAGGCGACCAGTAGATGGGCTTCATCTGCAGCATCGGCAAGGATACCATGTGCAGCCGCGAGACACCAACAGCCACATCGAGTGTCGTGTCTGGGATTTCTTTGTCGTCTTGAGCAGGTGAGCTTCCCGCATGCTCCATCTCCATCTCCTTGACGGTCAACGTGGCAGCCGGATTCTCTGTTTCTTTTTGTCTGCTCTCAAAGGATGAAGTGGCAGGGGAGGCTGGCACAGGGCTGCTACCCTTCGGCGCATGGCCTGGGGATGAGCTCATGGTTGTGGTGTCCTTCGTCTCGACTCTCACGAATGGTTTTCCGGAGATGCCATCGTCGGCTGGAGGGGGTCGAACCGGCCCTGGACTCCCAAAAGGCGTATGTAGCTTGGACGGGCGGTGAACGGGCTGGGAGATGGACCTGGCTCGGCCTGTAGACTCTCCTTTGACACTCGAGCGTTGCTTGTCGACTGGGTTTTCCAATGGCATCGCCGCGGCATCATGATGGAAGGATGCTGGATCAGCGGATGGCGCCGGTTTGGACACTGCTTGAGGAGCAACGGTCGAAGAGCCGCGTCGCAAATTGGCCACAGCCATTAGAACGTCTTGCAGCACGAGTTGAGGATCCAGCTCGGGTGTCACCCGTCTGACGAGTGCGCAAAAGACCCGCCCCAGCGCCTCAGACACGTCTAGAAGAAGCTCTGAGCAGCAGGCAGGCATTGGTGTCGTCGGAAGGCCGTCCCCAATCGGCAACGATAGTTCTTCGGCTTGTACATGACCTTTGTGCTTCTCTACATGCTTTCTCGCGATAGCGCCCACAACGCGGTTCCTCTTCTCTTTCATCCTCTGAGCTGCTGTCTGACTTTGCTCTCGGTTGTGTCTCGCATCGTCGTGATCGATTCGGTCTTGTTCCGAGGCTAGGCTTAGCCAGGCTTTTTCGAGAGCATTATTGTCTCCTCTGCCGAACGGGCGGAGTGCATTCCTACTAGAACGAGAATCGGTAGATGCTTGAGGTGCGGATGTTGAGAGTGGATCGTCGATTGGGATGATGGAGGCATAGAAGAATTGGGCTTCTACCGGAGGCATGCCATCCTGTTTGGTGGTGCGTGAGACCGGGGCCAGACGGCATTTGGCCCCGAATGTGTGCTCCTTCGAAGTAGGCATATCTACAACGCGGTAATATTTCTGATGGCAGACTTTGAGGGCGGAAGTCTCGCAGTCGGAATGGAGACGGTTGCTGCACAGCGCGTCAAACTTCGTCTGAGCGGTCGAAAGCCAAGCAGGCTCGCCGCTTTATCAGGTCGACACAGCCATCCGAAAGCTAGGATAGTGCCTCAGAGGTCGATCAAGGCTCACGGGAGGTGATTTTGGGTGGGCCACGTGTTGGTTGCCTTTCGGCTGGCAGCGCTACGTCGATAATGATTCTCACGATTGTAGGCAGCGACTTGAAGGTTCGCGATGGGCCGAGAGACGCGGTGCCATGACGTCTGAAGATAGCGGCCGAGCTATGGTGGGCTCTGTTATCAGTTTCAGTGGGCCCAGGCAGCGACCACAGCGGTATGAGTCACTGAGAACAGGCGTCACGGCTGCTGGACTCTCGCCAACTTGAACAGTCTGGGGCTGCACCATGACCCACGTTCTCCGGCTACCCTATACTTTGGTCACTTGATCTTCAGGTTTTCCCGTCAGTCGAGCCATCGCTCACGCTGCTCGCGAAACTTTCCTTGAATTGACCTCCCGGTATCGCACGCAAGCTCTTGGTCTCCTCCTTCAGCATGGCCACTGTTTACACTCGGTTTAGCAGTGGGCGGATCACAGCCTCATGCCGTCCATGCAAGTTTTTGTTCCTCGTCGACCAGTGCTTGCGCACCAGTCCAGAATGGCATGTGATTTGACTTGCGATCTGTTCCTCTCGGGGAGACCATCCTCGTTCCTGTTCTGTCGGGTACCTCTCCCTTCATTGGTTACCCGACGCGGAGACAGGCTGAGGATGCCTTGGTGCCGATCTCGTGCTGATCCCCAGGCCCAGCTGGTGGCTGTGTGCACGATACATCCACGTCCGACGATCTGATACGGGTTGAATCGCCCGCTACGTTTGCTGTGCATCTCACGACATGAGTTATGGTTGCCACTGTCCGATGATAGTGCATTGTACTTGCGGGAACCCCTGCCAACCACATCGACTCAATGCATGCAGCCACCATCTCTCGAGGCTCTCAAGCCTTCACCTTGCACCGCCCGCCCCGAAAATAACACTCATTGGATCGTGTAATGACAAATGCGGCATCCGCAGCCTCTACCTGCATCTGCATCTGCATTGCCCGACTTCCGAGAGCGTCTATGGCTCCATCTTGTTTTGGTCCCGATCAAGGGGATGTTCTTGTTCGTGGCACCTCAGGTAAGTCACCACCGCCCCGTGGATTATCGACAGCACCAGTGGCGAACTCAAGGCTTCAAAGTCATCGGGAATGCTCTGCAATGCCTGCTTGGGGCCAGTGCCACTAGGCTGACAGCCAGTGCGCCTATTTTCGCCCAATCCAGTCTACAAGTTTTGGACTGCCTATCTTGTTTTTTTGACTGATCCGGTCGGTTCAAGCCGAAACGACCGCCACTAAGCCCATGGACTGATATGGCGCAGTCGGGCCTAACACAACGCCCCTAGTCGGTCGACATGTGACTTCAGTCAGCAGATGGACACCAATACCACGAGCAGGCTGCAAATTAGCAAACTTTATCGTGGTCAGATTACTAAATGGTATTGGCTTACCTAGCGAAGCATCGGACACGCAGGGGCCCCAACGATGACCGTCGTTCGAGGCGCGAGGACAGTGGTGAGACATGTCTCTGGGGGAGCCCCTGTATCATCATAATGCAGACCCTAAACCCTCTCAGTGTTGCAAGGTCCCAGGCCATCTTCTGCCTAAGCTGCTCATGCCTGGGTGTACTCTGCTCACTACTCATGGCCTCGGGAACAAGTAGGTCACATCGTGGACCACTTAGCTCCCAATTCCATTGATCAGATGGGGTCACCATTTGCAAGTAGAGGGAGGGCTTTTTGTGTCTGACGTTGGGTGAGCTACTTTGTATTGTTAGGAGGCGGGTTTCGCCGCTGGAAATCCAAATCCATCAACCAGTGTCGAATCAGTCAAAGATCGGCAATCATTCCACGGTTGCGCCCGACACGAACCTCAGGGTCATTGGTTGGCTGACGTGCCTCCTCAGCATCGTCCCGCTTATATCCTTCACGATAGGTCACGTTCGGGCCGGGGAGGCAGACATACCATCGACATTTCAGGAGCCGAGCCTGGGGTAGGTCCTAGAGTCGAGATCTACAAAGTCGTACAGGGCAGTGATTGTTTGTTAAATCACAACCACCAACCCCAAAGGCGGCCCCATATCAAGATGAATGGCGCTGTAAGCAGGTTTCATCGAGCTTTCGGCCGAAAATCCCCGGTTACAATAGCGCCTTGTGGAGACGGCGGAGATCAGCGACGTCCATGCACAGACCATCCCTTGTCGGGCTCGTCCAGCATCCTTCAAATGGGGCTTCAGTGGAGCAGAAGCTTCGACGAAGCTTCTTTCTCTGTGTAGGACTTCTATCCGCTACAACGAACGTTGCGCAATCTGAGTGTGACGGCACAATTGAGGCGTCTGAATCTGGCAAATGCGTCCCTTGGCCGCATCATCCAAAGCAGCGTCAGTCACGCGTCCAAAAAGTTTTGGAGGCTGGACAGGCAGGCTCCTCAGGTCGCCGGTGACAGCCTAGAGGCCTGTCAATCAGATGCAGGTTGTGAGCTCCCCGTGGCAGGAAAGGGCATGAGCCTGTGCTAGTTAGAGCCGTCCCCGACTTGCATGTCAATGGTATACTGTTCTTCCGTGAAGTCTTGGACCGTCGTGCAAGCTATATCTTGTAATCAATGGTATGAAGTCTTTACCCCGGTGTCGCTCGCTAGCATTCTGGGGGTTGATAAGGCACATATTCCTGTTACTTGTTGTTTGTCTTGGATGCCACTAATATGGCTGCCACGGTGGCTAAATGTGAGCAGTCTTGAACGCGGCATCTTCTCTACCGTCAGCCCACCAACCAGCTTTGAGGCTCGCGGGCTTCTCATTCGACTTCAGACCAAGTCTTGTCTCCATAGCATTGCCTCCAGTGCTCGAATCCCCACTGGCGAAGCATCTGGCGAATAAGCGACGAAATTCATGCAGGGGCTTCTGGTGATGGAAAGAGAAAGGAGACTGGCATAGTACCTAAACATTTGCCTTGTAAGGCTCGAATAGCAGGCGAGTTGGTGTGAGTGTGGCTCTGCTCGAGGGAGTGAAGGGAGTCAGGGATGCAGGACGAACAGTGCGCAGCCAATGCAGTGGTGGTGTGAAGAGCCAAAAGGCCACCCACCATGGATCACCCACCATGGAGGGCTTCTACCCATGGAGAGGAGGTCTCTTGCGCCAGGTTCATGCCGTCTCAGTGGTGGCTTGAAATCGACAACCTGCAGTATGAGCATTCGGCGATTGCTCAATTGGGTTTGGTCGGATGAGCGGACCCCCTGTTGGATACGTGGAGCCATGTCATGTCTCTTGCGAATGGGGTCCGGTCAGTCCCTACGTAGTGGAATGACGACGAGGGACGAGTGGTGGAAGATGCTAATTCTGGATGGCTGGGACGCGCGAGGGTGACGTTGAGATTGCAGTGAAGCTCAGTACCTGACGTAGATGATGAGTCTTGGTTATGCGCAGTGCATCATGGCGGAAAGCCATCGTGCGAGCCCAAGGCTGCAGAAGTGCGATGCGGGCGCTTGCGAACCAAGGACAGCACAACGCAGCCAGCCATCGCGGCTAAGATGGCATATAGTAGTAGTGCTGTGCATGTAGCTCTGCGTTTTCGGGCTGGTTGTGTCAGGCAGGTGTTGGGATTTGACTGAGAGAGGCTTCGCTGGCCTTGCGGTACTATCGCAACATGCGAACCGGAGCATGGCATGATTGACAGGCTTCGGCCAGTCGCCTTCAATTCAGGTACCTCAGGCATAGAACTGCAGGTACTTCTTGTGGGATCGGGAGGTACTAGGTAAGGTACCTTAGGTACCTTAGTAGTAGCGACAAGGAAGGCAGGCAGCCACTGGAGCCGGAGTGGATGGCGCCTACCCGCATTTTGGGACACAGCTTGCGGCAGGTGCATCGCAGGTGCTCGAGTCACACAAAAACGGGCGCAGGCAGAAACTCCCATGAGAGGGATTGATCACGGCAGAGCTTCATTTCTGAGCAAATCTTGAGCGCCTCTCCTCCATCTGACATGCCAGAAGCCACCGGCTTCGACCCAGGTTTCATCCAGCAGCCACAATGCAGGGGTAGGACACTGCGGGCGATGCTTCTGCGGCAGAGGCATTATGGTCGTGTGCTGCAGACTTCAGGCACCTTGTTCATCCCCAGCAACCACCGAGAATGCCTATCTTGTGGCATCTCGGTCCAAACCGCCGCAAACCCCGACTTCAGGCCAACGGCCAAGACCCATAGGCCCAAGCAAAGTATAACCCCTGGCCGTCGGCTTCAGAGCCTCTAACAAGCATCAGATACAATGAATGGATGGGTCGCTTCTCTTCTCCACTCGAAGTCAAAATGCCCCGTTCTGCTACTTCTGCCACTCGACCTGGAATGCGTGGAGCAGCATGCACTATACGCGCGCTTGTCGTCAGGTGAGGTAAGGCTCTCGAGCATAATCCTCCGAGCTTGCCCTATTCGGGGTTACGAGGAGCAGCCTCCAAACCAAATTCAGCGGCTTTCCTTCGCCTGGCAATCCAGACAGACAGCCACTGCCCTGCACTACGTATAAGCATTTTCGGTCAGAGAGCAGTAACCATCACACTCACGACAGTATAAGACTCAGACGCCGTGCATCTAGGCTAACATCGAGCAGGAAGAGCTAGAATGATCAGGAATCATCGTCAGAGTCTCGCAGCGACAGCGCCCGTCTAACTAACCCGGAGCCGGACACATCTGATGACCGAGCTGCTGCTCCAGCAGTCTTCTTCGTGGCCGAGGACAGTGCAGCAAAACCCCGAAGGAAATGAAACCCCATACGCTAAGCGCAGAAAACGCAACATAGAATCGCCCTTGACTGCCACTATGTACTAACAACACCCGCTTTGCTAAAAGATCGGGATGCCGAATTTGGCCTTTCGATCCAACTTGGGGCCTTGGCTGGGAGACGCTGGAAGAAGATTGTCGACAGAGAACGGCAAATGTCATTGCGGCTTGTCCCAGCGCGCTTCTGCTCCAGCATGCGGCGTCTATGGTTTTCGCGGATGCGGCAGACAAGGCTCAGCGAGCGCCCAATCGCTTACCGAATTTGAGGAGGACATGGACAACGGACAACGACTTGGCAGGTCGAGGGCCATCTTAGTGCGCTTCGGTGGCTTCCCCTTGTGTCAAGACCAGTCCGTACTCAGATTCTATTCACGGCTGCACCAGATCACCCTTCTCCGTCCCGCGAGATTATCCCGTCAGCGGCGATGGAGAGAGTCCTAGCGGGTCCAAGATCTCTGGGCCGCCGGCCAGGTCGCCCACACACACTTTCCACAGCACACCTACTCGTACAACTACAACTACGCGCAACTACCTGGACAGACGGCGATGAGTGGGTGCCCGCAGCTTGTCCATCCATACACGCCCTCCATACCAGGTTCTGCCACCCACTGTAGGCGCTGCAGGCCAATCCTTCGCGTGTGTAACGCTCGACCGCCCCCCTGTCAACGACTAGGCTGCACAGCAGAGACAAGGTGAAGTCGTGCTGGCCAAACCCTGGCCCTACAGCATGCCTGCCACTCGCTGGGACCGCGTCTGTCATCGGCAATGCGCCATCATGGCCCGGGGGCGTGGACATGGACCGTGCATGGACGGGTGTGAGAGGGTGTGTACATGTGCATGCCCTGTACTGTACCTCTTTCCTCGCTGATCGACTTGGTCCGTTCATCGTCTCACCTTTCACTCATGACTTGTCCGTGGCTCTCCTGGTCTTTCCGCCCCCAACGGCATAGCCATACTCAATATCCACCAGGCAGACGCTGCCTGTGGGTTGCAGTGTCCTGCTGTAGATCACTGACTTGGGCTAACTCTTAGACACGTCCATTGCGGCTCAGGCCGGTCGAGCTACTCTGCCTCTTCCCCAGTCCACCTTGTCTCCATCTTCACGCCTTGTCTCCGGGTTTTAATTACAATCTGGTTGCCTCTTCTCAAATACATATACCAACAGACAAGCCCCTCCTCTCTCGCGGTCCAACACTGAGATCTGGTCAAATCACTCCAAGTATTCTCAGCCTTACAGCCTCTTTCCCACCCCTCTCCTCCTTGACTATCCACATTCTGGTATTCGGGGCCTCGACCTACAACAGCGCAAGAAGTCTTAGCCGGACAATCACAAGGACTCACCCCATAGTCACGAGACGCATCGACACGTTTGATAGCGCCGTTCCTTGTCCTCTGCATCATTACCAGGCGCCTCTCGGAGCTCGAACTAGCTTACAAGGCTTCACTGGCCAGACTTACGCTCGTTTGCTGGCCAGAGACTCTGAGCCGCATGACGACTTGCTCGAGATGGACCTCACGCCCCCCTCTTTGACGACATCACCAGCCTCACCTCAGGATAAAGGGTTCGACTCTCCTCCTTTGCTCAACTCCACACTTCGCGAACACGCCGACTCTGTAGCCGCAAGCTACCCATCACCAGACCTGCTGGAATACCCCTTCAAGACCATCTCTCCTTACCTCACCAACAATCCCCTGCCCGGCTCACAAGACGTTTGGGGCAGCCCCAGCAGCATGGCCTCTAGCTCTCACGTTTCGCTGGCGCCTACATTGAACAGCGTGCTGCCAACCTCCGAGTACGACAACTTCAACAGCTATGATCCCAGCCTAACAGCTCCCTTTGCCCTTGGAGAAGGCTACCCGATCCCGCCATCAGTATCCTCGAGTGGTACGGGTCTTGTGCGGACTGCTACCCCCATCTCTAGACCGGCTTCTGCAGCCACTCAGGCAAATGCCATGGAGCCAAGGCCATCTTTCAGCTACATGCAAGGCTCTCTAATGCATGCTTCGAAATTGGAAGGTCTGCCACCATATGGCCAAATCCTGGATCCCCACCACTTTTCGTCCGCCGGAATCCCATCGATTCCTTACCCAGGCGAGACAACCTTTCCGGACAGCCCGGAGCCGTACTTCAGGATGGACGGTGTTTCCTTATGGCCAGAAAACAAGAGCCGTCATCCGCAACTCGAGACTAGACCATCTAAGCAAACAGCAGCCGTTCCCGCAGTTCAGCCTCCAACTCCCAGCCTGCAAAATCACGAAAGCAACCAGCGACGGCAACGCAAGCGGACAACGAGGGAAGAGGCGAACTTCCAGTGCATGGTAAAGGGATGTGGTAAATTCTTCAGCCGCAGTTACAACTTCAAATCTCACATGGAGACGCATGATGAGAGGAGAGAGTACCCTTTCCCATGTCCTCTGGACGGTTGCACCAAGAAATTTGTGCGCAAGACAGACTTGCAGCGTCACCACCAGAGCGTTCACATGAAAGAGAGGAACCACAAATGTGACTTTTGCAGTAGGCTATTTGCACGGAAGGACACACTTCGCAGGTAGGTCGCAGTTGTATACTGAACACCAGCATGTCTGGGGCTAATTGGTACTCTAGGCATATGGAAGACGGCTGCTCTAAGCGCTTTGATATTGGTACAATGGATCTACGAGCAGAAAACGCGAGTACTCTCCCACCTTCGAAGCGACTTCATCCAGGGAAGGCGAGCAGTGCAGCAAGATCCCCCACTGGGACCCGAGCAGTGGCAATGCCAGCGATGTCCGTAGGCACGGGCATTACGGTCGAGGCCGAAGAGCTGGCCCAGCCGGAACCAAGCTGGGCTAACCCCCGCTGAGGAACGGCCATCTGCTTGGAAATTATGACAGCAGATGCATAACTTGCCCATGGTACGCGGCAATCCGTGCAGCGCCTTTCACAGCTTGTCAAGGTTCCCCCTGAACCTTGTTGCCACCAGCGATTACACAACGACATTTACGACATGAGTTCGCCGACACAGGGCCGCAATGGCCTTGTAGTCTCGACATTGATATTTCGGGAGCTTGATGGGATATGACACAAGCCTGTTGCTTTTTGGCTAGGCGGCGTTCCGAGTCTTTTGGCCTTTGACACCACTCTGCCATTTGTGTTTGGTCAAGGACGGCGCTACAAGACGTGAGGATCGATTTGATAAGAATACCCATACCGAAGGAAGAAGAGAGAGCAGACTTCCCTGGATGAGACGCAGACGAAGACCGAATAAGACGGGTATACAATCACGTACGATAGACACATAGGCTGCCAAGAACGACAGCGAATGCGACGCAATCGCCATTGGGCACTATACTATTGCTTACCGTTTGAGCGCATGGGATTCAAAATATTCAGATGGCCCCCTGTCGACACTTCGGCCGATGCCAGGCCCTCACTCGCACGAGAGTGGCGTCCCGGGGACAGAACGGTTCCTTTGAGCCAAGGCCAAGATGTTGAAGCAGCCGACGATATGTCTCCAGTACCAAGGCGACCCAGGCGGAGCGAGCCCCGGTGGCAGGGGAGGAGCCCTAAGGTGCTATTGTAGTAATACGTCTAGGGGCTCGGGCGTTGTCCCACAAATGCTTATGTGCCCTTGTGTTCCCCGTCCCCCTGTCATCTCGTAAGAGGAGCCACAGTCCAGCCAGTTCCGGAACTTAGCCTTTAGGGCCAAGAAGATTCCTGTTCCCTCTCCAAGGTGTACTTCTAATGGCGGATATGGAATCATGGATGGTTGGCTCTCGTTATCCATCTTCCAGGGGGTGGAGATGGAGGCCTTCAGGTGTGGGGACTTTGCAACGGGGCACAAGGTAATCAGATGGGATAAGATGTAAGCCTGGGTCACAGAGAGCGATGGCTGACGGCAGATCGATGTAGTAGTCTACTACAGTATGAATGAGATTCGAGTTTCGCTGTTGATCTGCCCCGTGTCTATGAAGGATTCCATCTGCTCTATTATTGTTCAGACTGGACTATATGTCTGTCAGATACAGATACAGCGACAAAGGGGGCTGTGCTTGGTCAAGCAGTCGCGTGAACAACGTCGGATAAGGTGATTGCGGAGCCCTGAAATGCCGTCGCTGGGAAAAAGACTGCGACGGAGAAGCGGAACAACACGGGTTGTGGAGTCGCCCTGCTTCCCCAAGAGACTGGTGGATGGGGTTGGCTCGTGAGACGTAGTAGGCAGAATGGAGAACAAAAGATATTAGTAGATGCAGAGTCGCATCGCTGGGTGACGCCCCGGTACTGTGTCATCTCACGTGGTAGAGAAAAGGGTCTCAACACAGTCCTGCCAGGGAGAGAGTCAAGACTGCCTTGGGACGACGCATGTGTTGGTCGCCAACAACATCCTGGCAGATTTTGCAATATAGCGCAACGCGGGACTCAAGCCTGGGCATGACAAGGCCATGGCAAAGACTACTATTGAAACACTATAGGATTCTTGGCCGGCTTTTCGTCTTCTTTGAGGCTTGCAGCCCACAGAAGTACTAGCCGAGCCGGGTATGACTGGGACGTGATGCCAGCAGGGGTGTCTGGAGAGGGTTGCTGCCCACTTGTCTTCCCGGGACACTCTCGAGCCGGACATGGGATTGACTTGACGAATTGGATGAGGATATCAGCCGAGCACCATGTATGTCGATCAGTCTTATGATGTATGTGAGGACGGGCCAACACTCGTTGTACGTCTCGAGGTGATGGTCAAGGCGACCCCAGTGTCGATTGCGTCCTGCACCGGCCGGGTTTCTCGGTACTAACGCCCTACGCCGAGCTTTCTAAAGTGTTGGTTCGAAGCAAGCATCGATGCCGAACGTGAGCCAAAGCCAACAACAGTGAAGATATATCGTTCGGAGAGCCTCTATGACTGCCTCACAGGTTCTTGTCGCATACGGCGATATCAAAACCCGTCTGTCAGCGCATGGTGAGGGCGCCTCGGATCCCTTGGTCAGCCAGGGTATCCTGGCCCGTACAGTTTGGACGCCACAGTTTCCGCGTTCTCGATGCTTAGCGGAATTCAGGACCAGTGGGCCTTTGCACCTCGAAACAATTTAGACGCAGTCAAGCTCTAGTCATTGTCCCGTAGTTGTAGACTGTTGGCGCTAGGCAGGACAAGAAGCCAGGGTGTGCCTTTTGCCGCCTTAGTCAGTGAGGAATGGGAGTCATGCGAGGAACCAGGAATCGAAACGAGGAGCAGTTGATACCACCAAGTCTCTGCGTGCGTGTAGTCCAGTGTGGGTGACCGGGGAGAGTGATTGTTTACCCAAAAGGTACGATCCGGGTACCGTAACCCCAGGGCGACATCGAACGCCACTTGCTTAAGATTGGCCGTTGTAAATTGAGCTCCAAACTTTGGATTGATGACGACAAGACATGTACATGTTCATTCATGTGCGTGTGCGTGTGGTGTTCTGGATAGGACAAGGGGTGGCTGTGTGGCAGGTCGGGCACAGTCACCTTCATAGAAGTCGCTTGCTATGTCCACAACAAGGTGACGTGACGCGGAAGATAGACCGTTGGGGCTCGATTAGAATCAAAGCTAGTTCCAAATAGGACCGCGCCAGCACAAGAAAAGGCTTGGTTAAGCGAGACGGATGCGCACCGTCGGCTGCCGCGATGCTCTCCGGGGCCACGGCCCTTGCAGAGTCGGGAGATGTGGTGGGTCTGAAACGTTGCTGATGAGCCAATTCACAATGTGTGGGCAGTGAAGAGCTGGGCAAGTGTCCGTACGGAGGATCATGGCAGGGGCCAGATAGAATCCCGAAGCCGAAGATGAGGAGGCCCGTCTGCCTGGTGCGAGTCCACGATCTAAGACGACTGCAATTCGATCCCCGATACTCCCCCCGGGACCCACGAGATTCCCAATTAGAAGAGAAAGCGGGCGCACAGGGCTCCAGATTCAATGTCACCCTGTGCGCGCGTAACGAGCGCCCCCCTGCTCTGTGTGGGAGAGACCAGTGAGCGAACGACAGCGCTTCTCTTCAGCTGCGCCTGGCGCCTCGCGACTTTCCGAGCATCCGACCCACGTTCCTGGCTCGGGTCGATTAGCCCTACGGCCTGTGCGCTGTCGTTGGTAAAACATAACAGGGCCTGTTTGTGTGACCGACGTTGGTTCACACCCAAGCTCAGCCACGCACTTGGCCTTGGGCTGGTGTGACGACGGTTGCTTGACGATGAACATGGGCCTGTCGGCACGAGTCTGGCAATCCTCCAACTCCAACGTCAGGTTCGCGAACTCTGAGTAATGGGGAGCCGCAGGATCTTGTCGAGTCAAAAGTGAAGGAGCCGCAGGAGTCGTCTGTTCTTGGGGGCCGTTGACGCTATCGACGGTTGTGGCGAGCGGTAGGCAATCGAAACAGGCCCGTCACGACAAGCTTTCTCTGCTGACGGAGGCGGTAAACGCATAGCTTCGGCGGAGGCTGCCATCTTGGGCTTGTTCCGTGGTCTATGCCCATGTGCAGGACTAGTTCGCTTTACTATTCTTGCTTTCGAGCATGACGTTGCGCCCGAGTCTATGTCGGTGACAACTCGGCTGCAGATATCACAGACGGAGAAAGCAGGCACAGTAACGAGGTGAGGAATTGATTATGTGTCGATTATGAGGTGAAAGGCGACTCGCGACGGTGCGTATGTCGTCTCCGCCTCCCATAGCTGAGAGCTCAGCCAGTGCTTGCCCTCGGGCGACCAGATAGATAGTGACTGTGAGGAAGTATCGACGCGACTCGCCAGTGTGCCATCCCACTTGCACGAGAGCATTGAGCGCGCTGATGTCACGGAGGGGTGCGCCATACTCGTCTCTCCAAATGGCGGAAAAGCGCGTGATTAGTCCAAAGGATACTACTGAACGATCTGGCGCTGCATCTTCATGGACTCCGCTTGATCGAAGCAAACTCACGAGTCCCTGAAAGTCCACTGTGGACTCGCGGAAGATCAGAGTCCAGCCTGGGTGGGTAGGTAGGCAAGGGTTCGCGCGTGCTGTAGTGGGTAATGGCGCGCTTGCAATGTCCAAGAGGAGCCAGGGAAAAGTGAGATGGGGCCAGCCCCAGGAACAAGGCGTTGTCTGCCAGTCAGGAGTTCCCAAAAAGCGATGGAGGGACGGCCCAGTGAGAGCAAGTCCTCGGATGATTGGACGGGCCAGGGGCAGCAGGGCGAGGGATGCCAGAATCCCACAGTGTACTTCAGGGTGTACAGGGGCGTGTTTGGAGTCAGACAAGAGACATCTGGCTGGATAAAGAGCCAAACGCAAACTGGATGACGGCCCTGAGCTTCTTCGAAACTGCGTGCCGCTAACAAGCGCGCTACACACGCTACAAGGTCCCTTTCTGCTCCCGTTGACGATGCAATGACGCGGTCGTGAGCGAGACGAAGCAGGCTTGGTGGGTATCCTCGATGGTCACGACGGAGATGAGTGTAATGGCAACTGGGGGCCAGTTCGGTCTTCCACGGAGAACCAATGACCATCCTGCACTCGCACCCTCTCACGTTGTCCACGCCCCGCTGCTGTCACGTCTATTTTCGTTTGGATCGACCGTCTTTCTCTTCTGTCCGAACCCCCTGGTCTCTTGGCTGTGGGTTCAGTGTGGATAGACGCTTGCCGAGTTTGGACGTTTAGACGCAACTGGAGCCAGTCCAAGATGTGGCGTTTGCCCAGCAAGGCTGTTCCTGGTCCAGTGCGATCATCCCAGTGACAGACAGGGCGTTCTGCAGGAGGTGAGAACCCCTCCAGACCTCCCGCGGCTGGTTAAGCGATGAATCTTACCATCCAGCTCATCGAGAGCCACCCTCTTGTCTCTGGTCGTTTCATTCATGCACGCCGGCAATCACATATGCACCCTTGGAGTTTCCCAGCCTATGGCCCAAGCCTCGGCCACCCGCAATAGGCAATGCCCGATGGCGGGTAACATGACAAGCATCTCAGTCGGGCCCTGGCGCAGCGTCATTCGTGCAAGCCCCTATGCATGACTGGACGTGGCATCTGGGCGGGTTCCTTGTTCCAGGGTATACCACTTTTTTGTAGTCTCAGGTTGGTCCCTTGGTTCAGCTTGGGTGCATGCACTGTGTAACCTGAGATCTGGCGTTGACTCCAGGCAGAGAGATTGGCACGTTGGCGTCGCGATATCTCTCAGAGTGCAAATTATCCATTATCTGGCGCTGCAGTCTTGTGGGCTCCAGGAATAGCTAATACGATTCTTGACAGGCAACGTCGTTCCCTCAGCCTGCATTGTGTCGTTCACCAGAGCCACGGTCATATCACGGTGTCAGGCGCGCCGGCCATAGTCGCGGTACCAGGACCAATACCTGTATCGCACGGAGCCTGTCACTTCGGGATTGCCATGTGTCGGTCCTTCGTATCGATCGTATCCCAGCCTTAAGGCGCCACCCACACTCGATGCGTGTGAGAGCCCTGGGTAGTGTTCCGTCAAATGAGCGGTCTGTCGTGTACTTCCAGGGCCGTTCCGTTTCCCGAAATATGGGATTGCTCTGAAGCTGATGCATTTTCACTCGGAACACGCCGCGTGTCCGGCAACGAGTGCACCAGTGAGTCCAAGTGATCACGGCACAATGCCCAGCACAACGGAACCCTGCTAGCGACAGGCTCACCAGTCCGAAATTATGTATTGTTCCATCCGAAGCCATGAATTTTTGGACCCCAGGCCTTCTTGAAAGAGACAAGTAGGACTTTGCTGTCCGAAAGGGGTGCTGCTTGCGTACTCTGGACAGGGTATCGGATTGCCTGCGTTGCCTCCATCTGTTATTCCAATCTCGGCTTCCAGGATGGTGGTGGAGGCTTCGCGGACATCGAGTCTCTACGATTCTGACCAATCTCACAACACATATGTGAACAAGCGGAGAGTGAGCAGAAAAGGGTCATTGCGCCGGTGGACAATCGATCTTCCAGTCAGCACTCAAGTTCCCAACCCACACAGTTCCCATCTAGACCCGCTGGTAAGGCAGAATGACGACCCCTGGCCCGGATGAGCGTGCGGTGATCTGGATCCATGGCAACAGAGTGCTGATTCGACGGCTTCTCTTCCTTGCCGCCTGCGTCCCGTTCGGTCGGTGGTCTTCTGATCGAAAAGCATAGATCCTGGTGGCGAGGTTGGAAATCTGATACACGCGGCGCCGTTTCTCCCTGTGAATGGCTACCACAACGCATTCGCCAGGCAGCTATACGCAACCCAGTTCGCCTGTCACCCTTTGCTCGAACACAATCTCTCCTGTACTTTGGGGAAACGCGGCAATTCAACCAATCGATGAAGCACAGTCGACTCTCGGCCGCGATCTACCGCAAGGACCAAATATAATCAGGTTAGAACAATCGTGGGCGGACCCGGAGTTTGCAACCCGAGGAGTGCGTCAACGCCACATGGGTACGACAGGTGCTTTTCTTTTCGCCGAGTGGCCCAAAGGGCAGGGGACAATGAACCAGGGCGGAAACGGCTGGTTCGCAGCCCTTCCTTCACAGTGAATGGCCGTTGGGCATGAGCAAGCCGCCTGTCCTTAGTCGCGTAGGCTCCTGACATATGCTACTAGGTGCACATGACTTGCATCTCTTCCGTGCGGGCGTAGCCATCTGTAAAATCGCCATTGACTTCCCGTATCTTCTTGCCGAGGGCTGCTTCGCGCCAGTGCGAGACGTGGCAACTGCAAGCTCATCTTGGACTGCTTGCAGCCTGCCCCTCATCTTCTTCGGTCCGAAAGGCATAAAGCAAAAGAGGTGACCTCAAAAAACGCCCTTGAAGAACTGTGAAGTTTGGCCCCCAACTACGGAGCATACACGATGGCCAATCCAGTCTGGGTCGAGGAGCACCCTGTGGGCCAGACTCTACTGCGCAGGTCGTGACGTAGTATCGCTGCGAATGCTGTCGGGTTCTCGGATGCCTACTGGCCAGGCGCGCATGCGTCGGGTATCATAAGGTATGCTGGCGGATGGTCAACACCGACAGTACCACACTTGCCTGGGATAGCCATGCAGCAGAACCACCCGCGTTATTTGATGGAGTACCTGTCGGTCTTTGCATATGTAACCGCCGCCGGGGTGGCCATATGGACATGTCAAGCACGGGACCTCAAGGCTGCGAGGCCCCATCTCGCCCGATATTTCGGGAGCACGCCGTTGACACTTTGTGCGACGCGAGATATCCTAAGCCACCCCTCTCCCTGGGGCGACACCAAATTCGATGCCCCTGGTGATGGCCGCCTGTCCGTATGAGCCTGTCCGTATGAGCCTGTCCCCTTCTGCATTGAGTGGAGAACAATCACGATGGACTGCACGACGAAGGATCCTGCTTAGAAAGGCCACATGCCGCGACACCCCAGTCTGGAGCGGGCCTTCTCAGGTTACACAAAGACAGTCATGACGCTCCGTCATTAAACCAGGATGGATACACCGGTTGGCCCGAGCGAATCCCAGGGCTGGTGGGATCTTTGACAACACATCGTAGGGTAGCGAGTGACAATTGAAGACGGCGAGAGTGAAGATGGGTTGATCAAGCAGAAAATCCTACATATTAGGGTAAGTAGGCGGTCGGTGGCTGAGCCCACTCGTCGAGGGCAGCCTTCAGGGAACATAGTGACGCGAAAGTGCTTGTCTTTGAATTGGGTATTGTAGATGCTTCATGCCTTTCCCCTCCTCTAAATTTGTGACTGCTTATGTGCTCGTGAGTCGTCGATCTTGGGTCGGCATCCGTCTTCCAATCGGAGAACTGGCGGGTTTCGAGCCGCGAGGTGAGTAACATATTCGCTTCCACTCGCCGATCGAAGACTTCGCTCTTACCAGAGCACCGAGATTTCCATGATGCAGCGGAAGATGGGTGTCCCCGAGTGATGGAATCGATTGGGACCTCGTTCCAATGCTCAACGTCTCTCCACTGCCTGTTATTACGGAAAAGACGCAGGCGACTCATGCGAAAGCTTTGGCCAAAGACCAGAAATTCTCCATCTTGGCCCTGGCTAGGACTGACCGAGCTTCTGCGTCTGTCTCACAGACCCGACTGCCCCATTTGCGGAAGGCTCGCGCCTTCTGCTCGCCCTCGAAAACGAGCTTGCATTCGTTCAACGACATGTCTTTGAGTTCGCCCTTCTCGTTCTCAGCCAGAAGCCAGTCGCGCTCGATCCCCTTCTTGCTCTCCTTATCACGTGAAGGAGCATTTTCGGTCCAGTCGATACGTTGAAGCATGAGCTTTCGAAACTTCGTGGTGCTCCATTCACCACCCTCAACCACCACCAGATTGAACCTAGGATGCATGATGCATGTGCCAGTGAGTGCGAGCTGCTCAGCATTGACGCCAATTTTATAGCGGTGCTGTCCGTTGGCAAGACTGTTGACCTTGAACACAAGCACGTGGATGCCCTTGTCTGCATCCTTCTGCTGATTGACAGCAAGCTTCTCGTGCTTCTGCTCTTTCGTTAACTTTCGCTCCTCATTTGCCTGTACATGTGTGTGATGTCGTTCGGCGATCTCACGGTTGACGCGAGTCTCGACGGCCGTGGGATCTTTGACAGCAGCTAGAAGTTCTCAAGTCAGTATTTGAATCGCAATCGGACGGAGCAATTCCGGTGGTACTTACAGTCACCCAGTACGCGCATCAAATTGCCCTTCTTGACTTTCGGTGGTGGCGCCGGCACGAGACCCAATCTAATCTTCGCCTGCATCTCCTTGAGATCTGCCATTCTTCTTTGACGTCGCATCTTGGCCTGCTCCTTGGACGTGAGATACATTGCTTTCGGAGGTGGTGCCTGTCGATCTTGAGGCGGTTCAAGTGCCACGGGATGCTGGATCAATTCCGTGATGATGCTGTCGGCGGTGCTGATCTTCAATTTGCTGGGCTCATCAATTTCATTGTAGTTATTGCCATCGACCAAGCCTTCATCCCACCACTCGATCTCAGGCGGAGCCTCAACAGCAAAATTCTTCTCCACGTCCATGTCCTCGTCGATGCCAGCTTTCCGCGTTTGCGCTGCGATGCGCTTCTTCATGGCCTCGAGAGCCGCTTGACGGCGCAAAGCATTGGCTTGCTGTATGTATTTTCCTTTCTGGTTGAAGACGAGCTGCCTAGATTGGCGCTGTTTGCCGCCGGATGGCTGGTTGGCCAGACTCTCGTCGAAGTACGGATTACTCTGAGCCGATCCGTGCGAAGAAGGCGAACCCTGCCTGAAACCATTGTTCTGTTGTCTCGACTGCTGCTGCGTACGTCCCTGTGCTGAGCTCGAGTCTGGAGATTTGCTCGGAGGTTTCCACGAGCCGAGGTCTTCAAGAGCTGGGTGCAAGCCGACATTCAGGCCACCCTTGGCCTTGCTCGTTCCCACAGCGGCGGCAACGCGTGCTTTGAGGGCAGCCATACGGTCTGCTGCAGATTCCGTCTTCTGAATCCTCGAGGAGCCATCGTGCCGGGGCGCTAAGGCAGGGGACTTCGGATGCTGGCGGTCCATCTTGACGGACGCGGGAGCGCGATGCGCTTAACGTCCGGGATGCGAAGAGAAGGACGACGTATCGAGTGGTGCGCCTCGCAATACAAGTAGACTTTTGTTGCTTGCTCAAGATGGATGTAGAGTTCGTGAAGCTACCCTGGTCTTGAACAGGCAGCTCCGGATGGTCGCGACGAGGCTGATGATGCTGGTGATGCTGGCCGCGATGGTCGTTGTGGTGCTGGGTTGGAGACAGTCCAACACAGAGGCCCCACCCCCGAAGCAAGCACCTGCATCAGCCTCCACTGCGCTGCGATTTTCTGCCACCTTCACCGCCAAAAATTTGTGCATCACCAGCTCCCCACCACCAACTGGAACCACCTACCAACCACTGCACCACTGCCGGATCGCCGTGCAAAGCGCAAACCTCTCGATTTCTCAACCTCGATCCTCGAACACTGCGCCACCTTACAGCCCCCGATGCCACGCTCGGTGGCTGCTGTCTGCACATCCTGAGTCCGATAAGTCGACTTGAACCACCATCATGAACATCGCGGCGCCCGTGGCCTCCGAGGTGGAGAGCGTCGAGTTCACGTTCCTATCGCCGAAGGAGATCAAGGCAATTTCTGTCAAACGAATCGAGAACGAGAGCACGTTCGACAACTTGCTCAATCCTGTTCCTGGAGGTCTATACGACCCGGCTTTGGGATCCTGGGGCGATTCACCGTGAGTTTTGCGCCTCAGATCGAATCTGTCGCTGGCAGCTAGAATCATACCTTCTGATCCGCTTCTAGGTGTACAACATGTAATCTCAACCAAGCGACATGTCCTGGACATCCGGGTCATATTCAACTCCCTGTCCCGGTCTACCACCCTGTATTTATGGACATGATCTATCGCCTTCTCCGAGCAACCTGCGTCTACTGCAAAGGTTTCCGCCTCCCACCGAAAGACCTCCACAAATACACCTGCCGATTGAAGCTACTACAGTATGGTCTGATTAATGAGGCCCATATTGTCGCTTCGATTGGCGAGAACGATCTTGGTCTCGGTCTCGATAAAGACCTCGGCATCGAGAGCGAGGCAGAGGAGGAAGGCAAGCAATCGATTGACAACATCACTCGGGCGCGAGACAAGTACGTCCGACAATGTTTGCAAGATGCTGGAATCTCAAGGAGAGGCGACTTCACTAAAGGCAAGCACGAGGGTGCAATTGAGCTGAGGAGGGAGATCATCCGAGAGTTCCTTGCAGAGATCACGAGCAAACGCCTTTGCAACAGCTGTGGCGGTATCTCGCCGTCGTACCGAAAGAATGGTTTCGTCAAGATCTTCGAGAGGTCCTTGTCCGGGAAGGAAAAAGTCAAGATGGCGCAAAAGGGCTTCAAGAAATGGGGCGATGCTATGACCCGGGTCTATCAGCAACAGGCAAAGCTCAAATCGCATATTGATGAAGCAGTCGCCGATGTCGACGCGGAGGCAATGGATGTCGATGTTCCAGAACAAGACCCCGAGGCTCCGCCAATCGACAACGCTCTAGAGCCGTTTGAGCGATATCTCAGTGCGATGGAAGTACGAGCTCGTCTAGCGGAGCTCTTCACAAAAGAGCAGGAGCTACTCAGCCTGGTCTACAACGCCAAGCCTAGGACGCGCAACTCGCCCAAAGTCACTCCCGATATGTTCTTCATGGAAACTATCTTGGTCCCTCCAAACCGCTTCCGCCCTGAAGCTCGCACTGGAGCCTCCGAGATCGCCGAAGCGCAGCAGAACTCACTTTACAAAGGTGTTCTCAAGAGTTGCGGTCGAATCGCTCTTGTTCACACAGCTCTGAGCGAAAATCGAACAGATATCATGAATCTTCACCAGGCTTGTGCGGAGCTTCAGGAGGCCATCAACTCGCTCATCGATAAGGACAAGAACCCGATCCAGGGTGCAGCGGCAGCGCGGAATGAGGATGGTATTAAGCAAAAACTGGAGAAGAAAGAGGGTCTTTTCCGGAAGAACATGATGGGCAAGCGAGTCAACTATGCTGCTCGCAGTGTTATCTCGCCTGACCCGAACATCGAAACCAACGAGATCGGTGTGCCACCTGTCTTCGCGAGAAAGCTGACGTATCCGGAGCCAGTCACATCGCACAATTTCCGCGATATGCAACAGGCTGTTATTAACGGACCTGAGAAGTGGCCTGGTGCCTTTGCGATTGAGAACGAGAACGGTCAGGTTATCAATCTGCGTAACAAGTCAGCTGAGGACCGTATCTCTCTCGCCAACCAGCTGCTCGCTCCAACAGACAGCAACACTCCTATTTCGAGAAACAAGAAAGTCCTGCGTCATCTGACCAACGGTGACGTTGTGCTCATGAATCGACAGCCGACACTTCACAAGCCGTCTATAATGGGTCATAGAGTGAGAGTTCTGCCAGGCGAGAAGACGATCCGCATGCACTACGCCAACTGCAACACCTACAACGCAGATTTCGATGGTGACGAGATGAACATGCATTTCCCCCAGAACGAAGTTGCTCGCGCCGAAGCATTACAAGTCGCCGACACAGATCACCAGTACTTGTCTGGAACAGCCGGCAAGCCTCTGCGTGGTCTCATTCAGGATCACATCTCCGTCAGCGTCGCGCTGTGCAACAGGGACACATTCTTCAGCAAGGGCGATTACCATTCTCTCGTATACAATGCTTTGCGGCCAGAGAGTGGTCATATTCTTGGCGATAGGCTTAAGTTGGTCGACCCTGCCATCATCAAGCCTGCACCTCGATGGACTGGCAAACAGGTCATCACCACCATCTTGCTCAACATCCAGCCTCCTAACTGCGGTGGCCTCTTTATGAAGGAGGAAACACAGTTGAAGGCAGAGCAGTGGGGCAAGAATTCTGAGGAAGGCCATGTTCTTATCCAGGATGGCGTGCTCATCACGGGTATCCTCGATAAATCACAGATCGGTCCAAGCTCTGGCGGTCTGATCCATGCTGTGCATGAGGTGTACGGGCCATCCGTCGCAGGGAGACTCCTCAGCAGCCTGGGTCGTCTCTTAACCAGGTATCTCAGCATGCGCGCCTTCTCCTGTGGAATGGAAGACATTCGACTTACCCCAGCAGGCGAGGCAGCCCGTCGCAAAGCACTCGTCGCCGCCAACGATGTCGGACTGAAAGTCGCGTCAAACTACGTGTCCATCGAGAATTGCACAAACCCGAACGATCCCCTGCTTGAAGAGCGCCTGGAGGAAGCGCTCAGGGACGACAAGAAGCAGGAGGGTCTCGATCTGCTTGTCAACGCTGGCAGTAGAGACATCACTGATGCCGTTCAGAAAGCCTGTATGCCACATGGCCTCTCTAAGCCATTTCCTAAGAACCAAATGCAGGCCATGACAACATCCGGAGCCAAGGGTTCAAGGGTCAACGCCAACCTGATTTCTTGCAACCTTGGTCAACAAGTTCTCGAAGGTCGTCGTGTGCCTGTCATGGTTAGCGGCAAGTCACTGCCCTGCTTCCAACCATTTGAGACGCACGTGCGGGCTGGCGGGTACATTGTGAACCGCTTCCTGACAGGTATTCGACCTCAAGAATACTACTTCCATCACATGGCTGGTCGCGAGGGTCTCATTGATACAGCTGTCAAGACCTCAAGATCAGGCTACCTCCAACGGTGTGTGATCAAGGGTATGGAAGGGTTGCAGGTTGCTTATGACTCCACCGTTCGTGACGCCGACGGATCGATGATCCAGTTCCTATACGGGGAGGATGGTCTGGACGTTTGCAAGCAGAAATACTTAACCGATTTCCGCTTCATCCTTCAGAACGTCGCATCTCAGGCCGCTCAGCTGAAGTACGAGGCACAGCTTGGCGAGCGTCTCAGTACTCATCGCGACGCCATCGCAAAGTACATGAAGAGCGCTGTCAAGCACGCGAAGGCCAACGACCCCAAAGCTAAGGATCCTGTCA
Source organism: Sarocladiaceae sp. R1802 (assembly GCA_023628655.1). NCBI lineage: Eukaryota > Fungi > Ascomycota > Sordariomycetes > Hypocreales > Sarocladiaceae > Sarocladiaceae sp. R1802. The sequence continues at coordinate 38,858 of JAMAKF010000036.1, read as the reverse complement.
CTGATCTCTTCAACCCGGCGACGACCGCGTTTGCAACTTCTGAGACTTTCTACGAAAGAATGACCGCGTACCTCAAAGACAACAAGGATGGTCTGCTGCGTGAGAAAGGCGACAAGGGCAAACAACTGGCAAACAAGCAAGCACTCAACAAGAAGAACGCTGAGCTTCTGTTTGCCATGAAGTATCTCAGGTCCCTTGTTGATCCTGGCGAGGCAGTTGGTATTGTTGCCGGACAATCGGTTGGCGAGCCGTCAACGCAGATGACGCTCAACACGTTCCATTTGGCTGGTCACTCCGCAAAGAACGTTACGCTCGGTATCCCTCGACTTCGAGAAATTCTAATGACTGCGAGTCGGTCGATTTCAACGCCGTCCATGTCGATCTACCCGAACGACGAGCTGAACGACGATGCTGCTGCTGTCTTTGCCAAGTCGATTAGCAAGCTGCCTTTAGGGGATCTCCTAGACAAGGTGAAGGTCGTGGAGACGGTGGGCAAGGGCACAGCATACGGTCTTGCCAAGATGTTCGATATCAGGTTCGACTTCTTCCCTTCAGAGGAGTACACGAAAACATACGCTATCAACATTGGCGATGTCATGGACACTGTTGAAAAGAAGCTGCTGTCACACATTTCTAAGATCACGAAGAAGGAGATCAAGAAGCGAAGGCTCAACGCGACGAACGCGACGCCTGAAGTCGGCGTTTCCGCTGGCGTCGTTGAAACAGTCGCACCCAGCAGTCGTGAACTAGGTGAAGATGAGGATGAGGACGGCGACGACGATGCGACCAACGACAAGGCTAGGGCAAACCGCAGTGAGGCTGTCTCATACGGGCCAAATGACGACGATGACGACGCAGTCCAGAAAGCCAACGATGCTGAGTCAGATGATTCCTCCGAGGACGAAGGCATCGGCGGCAGCCCACAACCCAAGAGCCGGAAGCTTAGAAAGCCAAATGACACCGAAAACAGCGATGACGACAGCGACATGGACGACGACGACGATAGCGATGCGGACGCTCTCGGCGGTGCCCGTGCCGAGCGTGTTTTGCAGGATCACGAAGACGTGACGAGCTTCGAGTCTGATGAGAAGAAGGGAGCCTGGTGCCGCGTGACGTTCGAGTACGATGCTGGCATTCCCAAGATTCTGATGCTCAACATTGTTCAAGAGGCGCTCAAGAAAACTGTGGTTCAGCAAGTCGCGGGCATCGGCTCATGTACCCTCGTGGAGGAGAAGGAGAACGACAAGACGGAGCGTGTCATCCACTCGGATGGTGTCAATTTGAAGGCGATGCAGCGGTACAGCGACTACATCAACCCGCACCGAATCATGACCAACGATATCGGTGCGATGCTGGACAACTACGGTGTGGAGGCATGCCGTGCCACCATTGTCCGCGAGCTCTCGGGCGTCTTCGGCTCTCACGGTATCAAGGTCGACAACCGCCACCTGAACCTCATTGCCGACTACATGACGCGCGGAGGCGAGTTCTCTGCGTTCAGCCGTATGGGACTCCGTGGCAACATCAGCCCGTTCACGAAGATGAGTTTCGAGACGACCCTTTCGTTCCTGAAGGACGCAGTGCTGGACGGAGACTGGGATGATCTGACGACGCCAAGCGGTAGGCTGGTGATGGGCAGGCTTGGTAGAGTCGGCACAGGAGGTTTTGATGTGTTGACGCAGCTGCCGACGCACCATGTCGATGTTATGGCATGAGGCAAGTGTTGAAACTCTTCGCATTTGTGTTTCTGAAGGAGTTATGAGGCTTGCGACTTGACTTTTGCACACATGAGACTTTGTTGTTTGTTACAATGAGAAGATACATTCGGCGTGATACTCTAAAGAATTTGCACAAGGCACTACATCGCACTCAAAGTCATTCTCGCCTGGTGACTGAGCATCTAATTGCTCGTGGATCCATTCACCGTGCTCACTTGACGCGACAGGCCGGTGTTGGAGCTCAGCAGTGGCATCTCACCGCCATCTGCGACGAAGTAACCAAAGTGTTGAATGAAGGACTATCTGGAAATCTCGTGAATCCAACCCAGCTTTGTAGTATTTTCACTATGTAGCCCAAGTAACCCCGCCCCAACGGAAGCAAACACCCAGCGGCCTCACCAAAACGGCGATCCCACCTACTGCGCTGGTAGCCAGTACAGGGAGGGGACCGGGCAGTGACGACAGTGAGTGGGTGGCCCGAGGCTCAACGCTCACCAACGTTTCGGCAAATGCTCCCCTCGGCCGAGTGTCGGCCAGACGACACGTGAACTTGACCAGAGTAAATTCCTTCGCAGTCTTTGGATCACAGTCATCAATCTGGTATTATCAAGTCATTTCCTTCGTGGGAGAGACATTCATCAGAAACCATGCCTCGCCCAAGCATCACGCTGTACCTTGACACGGTCAGCCCGTTCTCCTACATCGTCTACTACATCCTTCGGGTGAGTCTTCCTTCATTTCTTGAGCCGCTGCCAGCCACGCTCTACCGTCTGATCACTGGCTTCTGATCTTTTCTAAACTGATTCCTGTGCAGACAAGCCCTGTCTTTGCAAATTGCGATGTGACTTACGTGCCCGCCTTCTTGGGCGGCGTCATGACTATGTGCGGCAACACTGCTCCCCTCCACATCAAGAGTAAGTCTGCCACATCCTCGTCCTCGTCTTCGCTCGAGAGCAGACTCGTTGACCATCACAGACAAGGCAGAATACACAAACCTCTCCCGCCGTCGCTGGGCCACCGCCTTCTCCGTCCCCATGCACTCCGACATGCCCCAGGGTTTCCCACACCTCACACTCCCCATCATGCGTCCCCTCGCTCTCCTCCACGCCAAAGACGGCGGCGCCGTCCCCGGCAAGCAGTCCCGCCTCACGGCCCTTCTCGACGCCATCTTCCCAGCCTACTTCGTCGACCACCGCGCTCCACACGAGCTCGCAGACAGACTCGCCATACTTGGGGCCGTGCTGCCCGGCGGCGAGGAGGAGGCGAAGAAGGTCGAGGAGGCCGGGAAAACGCAGGAGGCCAAGGACAGGCTGAAGGAGTATACCCAGGAGGCGTTTGACAAGGGAGCTTTTGGGATGCCGTGGATGGTTTGCAAGGACAGAGAAGGCAGGGAAGAAGGGTTCTTTGGAGTGGACTCGTTGGGTCAGGTTACTACGTTCTTAGGACTCGAGAGGCCGGATGAGAAGGGGTGGAAGGCGTTGTTGTAAAGTCTGTGGCCCAACCAGTTAAGAAATTCGTGACATGAGCTATCTAACTTTCACAACAAGCCGTATTCTCATTTCGTGCCGCTCGCGTACAAGTTCGTGCTCGTGATGACAGGTGCGACCGCAGCGAGATCAGTCCACCTGCTACGAGCAAGCACTGGTCTTGCCGAGCTATCAGAAACTCGAAAGACGGATACCCTCTTAATTTGCCATTGAGTCATCGCGTCTTTCATCTCAAGAGGCATTTCCCACCGGCAAGTTTCGTGGTCGCCAGGGAGTGGTAGCGCGAGCAGAACGTCAAGCCTACCATCTTAAACACAGGTTCACGATGGGTCATGGAAGCACACGGTCCAACGAGTGACATCCCAAGGTTGGACGCCGGCAGGTGGGGAGCGCTCTACGCGTCACGTTCATGTTGTTATTTACTAGTGGCTTCACGAGCGGAGGCGCGTCTACGGTTCTTGGGGGCGTTTGGCAGTGCGGTCACGATGTGAGGGCCAGTCAAGTGTTTGATCATAGACCAGCCAAAGGCGGTCGCAGTGCAGCATTCATCATCTGCCTCTCGGAAAGTGTAATGTACAACCCCAGTGTAGAGCAAAAGCCAGTTGTGTCTCAACTAATAACGCCATGATTACCCCCTAAACCATGATTTCCATCGTGTCGCAAGTCAAAAACAGTCATAAGCCGGGTGGTATTTGTTCTCCTCCCTTCCCATAGTGCGCCTCTCCTCTCAGATCTGTGTGGCGCATTTTGGTGTGGTGTATTTGTGGATGGGGGAGGAACCCCGGTAGAGAAGCATCGCCGAAGCAGCTCAGTCAAGAGAGAAGAGCAGCTTAGTTGCGCTCACCGCGGAGGCGGCGGGCAAGCTGGATGTCCTTAGACTGGATGGTGACACGCTTGGCGTGGATGGCGCAGAGGTTGGTGTCCTCGAAGAGGGAGACGAGGTAAGACTCGACAGACTCCTGGAGGGCGCCGATGGCAGAGGACTGGAAGCGAAGGTCGCTCTTGAAGTCCTGGGCGATCTCACGGACCTGTTTGTGCGCGGTTAGCGGGTGTTTGATGGTGACGATGATCGTGATCATGAACTTACCAGACGCTGGAAGGGGAGCTTGCGGATGAGAAGCTCCGTGCTCTTCTGGTAGCGACGGATCTCACGGAGAGCGACGGTACCGGGCTTGTAGCGGTGAGGCTTCTTGACACCACCGGTAGACGGGGCGCTCTTGCGGGCAGCCTTGGAGGCGAGCTGCTTGCGAGGAGCCTTGCCACCAGTGGACTTGCGGGCGGTCTGCTTAGTGCGAGCCATTGTTGATGATTGATGTGATGGAGGAGAGAAGTGGTGATGCTTTGATGGTTGTAGTGGGGTGTGGATGAGATGTGGGTGTGTGATGCAGGAGAGAAAAGTCGGGAGTTCGGAAGGCGGGGGGGATGCTTTAATAGCTGAGTGCACGGCGCGCGTTGGGGGGCGGCTGATCTAGGCGGGTTGGTGGCGCGTGTGACTGATTGAGGGAGAGTCAGGGCGATAATGCCAAAAATGCGCACCAGCCGAAAATGAGAAACAAGGTCGGAGTGGGGCGTCGATTTGGGCGCGTGTTACGGGTTTGTTTTTGGGTGGTGGAGGGCGGGTTGGCTTGGTGGGTATTTGGTGGTTGGATCGTTGATGCCGGTGCGTTAGTGTGGCAGGGGAGCAAGGGAGAACGCTTGGAAGGGCCGGGGTGGAATGGAAGCACCAGCACCAGCACCAGTGCAACGGTAGTGCCAGCCTTGATCGAATATGACACCGAAAACTCGACTGTGATAGTTGTACTACGACTTACGATCAAGTTGTCAGCGACGAGAGAAGTGATAATCGCTGCGTCTGTGGTTTCTTTTAGATTCTGGCTACGAAGCAGGAGCAAAACTCGCAGGTTATCTGCCTGGAATGCATGCCTGAGGCTGCTATCTGCCACCTCCCGTCACACGTTGACGATGGCCCAAACTCTACGGTACCTGGATCTAGCACGCCATCTTGCACCACTTCAAGGTCACGAACGGAATCAACCATGATCGAACCCAATAGTCTCTCCATCTCTGTTCGCCGCGTCGTGAATAGCTCCCTGCCTCCTCGCGTCGCGTCAGCCAAAGGCATGGCATCCCAGCCCTGCCCCTCTCCTCTCCCTGGACCCTGTCGCGATCCCGTGGGTCTCACCGTCTCTCTGTCTCTCAATTCTCGCAATCACTCTAGAGTCAGCCAAAAATGGGGATGCGTGTCCTAATTTTTGATTGGCCGGCAGCTGCTCCTCCCCCCGACGAGCTCCACTCTGTCAGATCATGCATCATCGTTGGCGAATCTGCAACTCCAGCTGTGCACATGCTTACCCTGTATACTGCGATTTTGAGAAATACATCAATAAACGGCACATAACCTCATGAAACACGTATAAGATAAGCATTTTAACACAGTCTACGTATTTGTATAGTAGAAATCCATGATCCAATGCGTTTTGGCGAATTTTGGTCGATGTTAGAATGCGGTGCTGTTGATACTACTCAAAGCATTCAACCCATATCATGATAATCACACAAACATCAGTCAGCATGGACAACATTAATTGCTTGACTGAATACGCCTCACGTAGCCAGGTGCCATGACCTCAAATTAGTCACGAGCCAATGGAGTCACACGTACAGTCATGCAACGCTACGATTCACCTTGAAAGACCCGTCCCTTAGATCCCGTCTATCATCGTCGGGTCCCGATGCTCAACGCTTGGATGCATCTGCCTGCCATTGTGCCTTGCTGCTCCATCCAAGTCCCCAGTCTCCAGAGCCAGCACCACGCCTTACCTCAAGCTGGAAATGCGCACATGAGAAAAGCGGTGCTCACAGTCCCATCACCGCATGGTGTCACGAATTTTCTGATTGGTCGAGCGTAATCGAAACCACGGGATCATGTACGTTGGCTGCCTTGCCGAAACATGGAGCAGCCCCACCGGCGCTCGCCCTTTGGTGCCGCCCCGTCGACGCGCCTTATTCCAGCGCGCTCCCAAAACACTGGCATTGTGAACCCGTCCCCGCTTCCTGATTTACAGTGGCTGATTTGGTCAATTTGGTCCAGCTTGCCGTCGCGACTGATCTGGCGCTCCTCTCCGGCCCACCTGCTACTTAAGTGCCCCGACCGCCGCTCTTTGCCTTTCCTTCCCCCCTCCCATTCCCAGTATCTGTCAACCTCCACACAATCTCTACACCCACCAACCATCACTTCAGCCTCGTTGCATCGCGACGAGCCTTGACATCTTCTCCAACACACAACCCCCCCCCACACATCAACATGACTGGACGTAAGTACTCCTCCAAAGCGTGCCATGACACATCCATGACATGGCAACTTTCCATCATCGTCAACACATGCTGACAACCTTCACAGGCGGAAAGGGCGGCAAGGGCCTCGGCAAGGGTGGTGCCAAGCGTCACCGCAAGATTCTTCGTGACAACATCCAGGGTATCACAAAGCCCGCCATCCGCCGTCTCGCGCGTCGTGGTGGTGTCAAGCGTATCTCCGCTATGATCTACGAGGAGACCCGTGGTGTCCTCAAGACCTTCCTCGAGGGTGTCATTCGTGACGCTGTCACCTACACTGAGCACGCCAAGCGCAAGACCGTCACCTCCCTCGACGTTGTCTACGCTCTCAAGAGGCAGGGCCGCACCCTCTACGGTTTCGGTGGTTAAGCAGTTTAATCGACTGCTTGGCTCACTGCGTGGAGGCTGGGTTGGAAGGGAACAGGGTTGGGAGAGTGGATGTCTGTTACGAATCGCAGCGACCATGGCCGACAGGCGGCGCTGCTCAGGGTGTTCTTCATGATGACTACGGATATCTGGTCTTTGCTTTTGGGTGTTCTGCTGTACCATAAGGGAACTGGTGGCTTGCATGGGGTATAATTGATTTGGCCCACGAGCCTCACTTGATCACACAGGCTTGCATGCTCACGTGACTACCGTGAATCGCGATATGCTCTGGATCGAACGCGCAACTACGATGCAAGTTGTTGTGGTCGTCCTACGCCCTTGCGGGGTCGCATCGTCCGTGTCAAGCCAGCTACCTACCACTGGTGTCCTTCTGATTCCAATGTGCCTTTGTCCAAGCGTACCCTGTAGACCGTCGCATTGTGAGTCCCCGAGTATAGTGCACACCGTGGATGCTTCAAGGCTGGCGCCTAGCGAGGGTGTGCCGCTACAGTTTCTGCCGTGGGCAGAACACAAGCTTGACTCATACTGACACTGAAGCACTCAGCATTCTCCTGAGTCACGCGCGCAAAATGGCTTGTACGCGTTCGTGGGCTGCCTCGTGTTAGCCCGGCCATCGATCACCCTGTCCACGGTCGTCCGGGCTGGGTACCCTACAGACCCATCGTGAACGAGCTCAACGAGATGAACCAGGCTGTGCGAACATCTAGTCCCATGATTCACATTTCCATGATTTGGCGCGCAGTGGCTACATGCCTCGCGTGTGACTCTTCTTGTCCGCGTGACCTGATACATCAACTTGGACCCGGAGTTTCCGCTCCATGACGAGTCCACCCAGTACCTAGGACGAACCGCGTGCCCCGACTCAGCCTTCCCCAACAATCTCCTGTCTACTGGCCTACACGACCGTCGTATACCTTCACAGCCTCGCCAGACGGTGTTCGCAATCGACTTGATCCAATCGTGCATTTGGCACATGTGTGTTCTCCCAGCGGTCCAGGCCAGGCACCGACCCGGAAGCTAGCGAGATGCAAATCGTGGCGAGAACGTCCGTCCGGGGTCGACGGGTCCCACTCCAGCATGGGCCCCGGGGTTCGAGACCGGTCGGCGCACCGGAGCATTGGGCTGTGCGAGACATGGCCAGTATTCGAGGATCGATCTCAACAGAGGGATCGGGGTATTCCAGATACACACTGGCCGCACGATGGGTCGTGACTGGTCCTGTTGACAGATCCTCTAAGCATTTGCGATTTGGAATAATTTTTTCTCTGGGTGAGTCAATCCAGTCTGGGTAGTGCGCGATGATGTGAGGCAGCCTACCCGGTAGAGTGTATGAAATCCCATCCGTGACTCCTCGACTCGGATACCAGTGGCAGGACTTGCGTGTCCTTTCCTCGTGCTCAAATATGATTTGCCAATTCACATTTGCACAGCCCTCCTCACTTAGCTGTTGAGGTAAGTGATCGGCATCTTCCCAGCGTGCGCGGTACAGTACACGTCGACCTGCTTGGGTAATAGGCTCGCTTGCGCGTGTTGGTGAATGAGATAGTGGCACTGGTGACCCGTCTTTACCACAAGTAGAAAAGGATGGGACAGCATATGCAAACACGAGATTGCAATGCAAGTTTGCCATGCAGATCACACATTTCCGCATATAACTCAATACCGTGATTCTCAGCTATCAAGCGAGGCCGTCCGCATATGAGTATCCCGTTTGGTGGTCTTTCGTAAGTGTGGCAAATAGTTGAGAGGTCCGCTTCTAATTTTAGCGGCAACCGTGGGGCCCGGTCGAGGTACGACAGCGCGTCGGTACTAAGTCACTCAGTGAAGGCCGGTTAGGCTCTGGAGGCTGTACGTAACGTTTCCACGTTGACGTTGTGGCTTGCATCAAACCCGTCTGTTCGCCTTATCTTGTTGGTTAGAGATCTGGGGGAGGCAATCTTTCAACTCAAACCAGTAAGCGTTTCTTAAATTTGAGGCTTGCAGTTTAGTTCATCAGATCCTTGGTACACGAAGAGATTTCCGCCTTCGACTCACCCCGTACAGTGAAGGTGGCAAGTGGGCTGTGCGGCACCCGCTACGATGGATGATTGTAGGTACTCTCTTTCGAGAACAGCCGAGGGTTAACACCGATGTTTCTCAGCATGGCGTAATCCAACTGGAAGGGTTGGAGGGTCGTAGGGCTGGCGTAGGACGGGTCGAGCGCCATGCCCACTAGCACGCATCTATCAGTCAAGTGCCGTAGCGTGGCCCTTCCCTTAGATGGAGGCCTGCTGCGAGGTCACAAGATCAAACGAAGCATGACGAGGCCTGCACGGTGTCGCACTCGGTTCATCTTCCCCAACGCAACGCCGACGTATCCATCATGTCGCTGGCATAGTCGGTCCATCTAATGGCACCGACCGAGCACCCAAGATTGGTATGCTGCGGGATCGGAGGCTGTTCAGGACCGTGTGAATCAATCATGGCGCAGTTGCGTCGGTTGGCAGTGGCATTCGTGGCACAAAATAAGGTAGCGCAAATTTCTATCTGATCGGCCACCAGCACGCTGCAAGGGCGCACGACTGACAGTGTACGGAATATCCCGACACATGCGCATGTTACATCAGATTCGCACTTGCCATTCACGAAGCCAGCCGTAAGCGCAGCGCAGAATCCGACCAGTAACGGTGACATGCCTGTCTCTCGAATATCAACAAGCCACTGCTCAAGGATGCAAGAAAAGCGACCATTCATTCTTGCTATAACAACTTCACACACCACTTGTATTCTAGCCAGATACCAGCAACGGTGATGACGGCTGACACTTGCTGACCCATAAGCATCCGGTCTCGGTCCTGGCATCATGCGGTGCACGTACGGTCGAGCTCGGCACACAACCTTCGTCGGATCCTGGGCGCTGAGTAGCTTCGAGGGGAATGAGAGAGTGCGAAGCCAGCTATTCATGCCTATTGCCCTAGACAGGATGGTTCCTTGAGCTACGCTGGCTGCCGAAGTCCTTCCGGAGCCCTGCGATGCGCTTCTTCGTTCGGATCCACGCAGGCTGTAGATGACAGTGCCAGCCTTGTCCAGGTGCGCACCCGCTAACTGTGACTGGGGGATACATCCCCGCGTACCTGGAGCTTGGTCGAAGACGCCCTCAATGTTGATAGGTGGAGACTAGCGCTTGGGTTAGGGGAGAAAGTATTTGATGCCTACCGAACAAAGATCTTGAGCGGGATACCGATGTACCCTGGTCCGTTGGACGGGCATTGTTCAACGTGTTCCGCGCAGTCCACGTGTGGCTGAGCAGCGAACCCGATCGCAGCCGAAGGGGGTATGTCCCTGTCCTGCTGGGGACGGGCAAGCCGATGCCGCTAAAAACCCTGCACCAGACCACGCACCAAGCGTCGCTTTCGGCATCGCGTGGTCTCGCAACTGCTGTTCTAGAATAACTGACGACCTGTCGGTGATGCATTCAAGCCTCCTCTAGAATGCTGAAGAGGGTGGCGAAAATTTTTCATGATACTTTATGTTCCCGGAGACGGACACGAGGCACTGATTCTGGATTGGCATAGGCCCGCTTGGCACGCACTTTGCTGGACCTTTGGTGAATAGTCGACACCGGAGATGGATGTATCGCGCTCCAGTGCACCGTATATCCGCTGGCCTGCCGGTTCGCTGCTGTTGACAATTCGAAGCTTGCATCAGCTGGTCAAGGAGCATCCAGCAAGACAGGGCTCGGACGAAATCAGGTAGGGGTGCCCGGATCAAAGAATCTCACATCTCGTGTATGTACTTTCTAGTGTTTTCTAAATGCAATGCCGACAATGATTGGTAACTGTTCGGTATCGACGGAATCCTGTCGTTGCGCAATCCGGCAGGCTTACTGAGCCGCCTCTACATCCGCGGCATTCCAGGACAGCGAAGAGCGAGATCATGTGACCCAAGAAATTTAGCCAGGCGGCCGCCGAAAAAAGAAGGCGGTGGAGTGTCGTGGAGGCGGGCAGAATAGCGCCACAGATCTCTTGTGGCTTGCGCGCGCTGGAACAGGACAGTGGTATGGCGGTGCACAGTGATGCCTGTGTCCGCTTGCTTGCTCACGCTCCCTCCCTTTTTTTCAGAGGTCTCAGACTCCATTCCGGCGCGCTTGACAAGGATTCAAGAACAGGGTCCACGGCTCCCCGATCGCCGCTACCAGGATACGTCAGTGCTTGTGGTAACCAGTCTTCTGCTTCGTCGGAGGCGCCCACTATTATGCGTTCATCGGCTTGAGTGTCTAACTCCATCGCTCACAGGTACGGCATCACCCATTCCACTATTCTGGGCCTCCTGCTCCGTCATCGCAGTACAGTGACAGTGATTGATGCTCAAGTCGGACTTAGGTGACGAAGCACTAGACTTTTCGCCGACCAGGAAGACTCATGCGCAGAAACCCTATCGCCGAGAAGCGACTCACTGCTGACTTTACAAATAAACCATGTCGGACTCACCACGGGCCCTCGCTATCCGGGCTTCCTTGGCTGATCAAATAACTGAGCTACGGTACTTGGCTCGTTTGCTTGGTAAGGGTCCTGGAAGGATTATGGATGATGCAGCCATTGCCCAAGAAAGAAAAAGAAGAGCGACGAGGGTGTGTCACTACGGGGTCCATGCTCCACACACACACACGCCTCTCCACACCCACCCCTCCTGACGACAGTCTCCCAACACTTAGACTCGATCCGACTGCTGGTCCCTCCTTCTTCTGCCCTGGATTATAAAGTCATGACAGGTCCCATCGTTGCCACTCGGATCTTTCCTCCACCGAATATACTTTCCCTTTTTCTCCTTCTGAGAAATACTCAGGATCATCATGATATCCATTTCCCATCCAACTGCGAACAACAATACTCTCAATCGACGAAACAACCACCTTCAGCAAGCCACACCTACCGCCAACACCAACACCGAGAACTTCGCTGTCGACGTTCCTCGCGGCTGGGGTCTTGACCTCCCTTCAGCTTCGGCTATTGATCTGCTCCAGACTCAGTTCGACGATCACACTGTGATCCCAACGGGATTACTACCTACCGACGCCATGCAGACCGACGCCGCTTGGGGCGCAAGCCTCCCGCAACAGTACCAGTCCAAGATGGGCCGTGTCAATGGACACCAGCGCGAATCCTCTCTCTCGTCACTCGGATCAGCTGGACCAGCCTCCCCCTTCAACCACAACACTTCCAACCCACAGATTGCCGTCACCACAGATTTTGGAACCGACGCACTCGACATGGCTCAAGCCGCAGACGCCAATTCGGCAAACAGCAACTACATCGTCAAATCGCTCGCTTCATATCCAGGCTATCACAACGTCGACGCCGCGATGCCCGAGATGGCTTACCCAGGCATCATTGCCCAACCCGGCAATAATGGCAACCAGAAGAACGACCGTGGGCTTCTGCCTGCGCCCGAATTTGGCAGCAGCTCTTCACGGTCCCAGGCCACCTCTGTGGCGAGCTCAGTAGGCGGTGACTCACCCGCGACACCTACCGTGCACGAACCGGAGACCGCTGAGAAGAGGAGAAAAGGTATGCTTCGAAAGTTCCAGCACACTTCATGGACAGCTGACTCATTCTGCGGTTCAACAGCCTACAGCAGTGTTCCGAAACTGGATCGAACCCTCACAGACATCTACAGTGATGAGCTGTACAACCCAAACTTCGCAATCACCTCCACGACGCCTCCTTCTCAGAGCCAGCTCGCCGTGTCGCCAGTCAACGATGTCTTCAGCCAACGTCTGAACGCCGCCAACAGCCAGCACCTGAGCGCAAGACAGTCACCTGTAATGTCGGAAGGATCCAGAGAGCGCTCACCATTCAGGACAACCTCACCACTGGCATCAGCTGTATCGAACTTCAGCGTTCCTCCTACTGCCACCGGCCGCAACATGCAGTTCAACTCGGCGCAGCGCGTGCGTGAGCAGAATCAGGTGAAGCAGGAAGCTCAGCTCCACCAACAGATTGGCGGGAGTCGCGAGCCTGAGACACCCAAGACCATCTCGCCCAAGGATGCCATCCTCGAGTTCCCACAAGAGAACGATGAGCGCAACAACTTCCCCTTGTTCCCCACAGAGGGACACGACTTTGTGGACCAGTTCACCAAGGCGATGATGCCACAGCCGATGCACAACCCCGCGCAGACTGGCCATCAGATGAACTACCTAGGTCAGCAGATGCCTACTGGTCTCCAGATCCCCCAACAATATCCTTTCATTCCCCAGACGAACAACGCTACCCCTCCAAGATTGAGTTCCGGTGGCTCAAGCATGGGATCTGGCGGCAGCACGCCAACCAACCGCGGGCGACCCATGGGAACTGCTGCTGACAGTGGCACCTACACCTGCACATACCATGGTTGCACGCTTCGCTTCGAGACTCCAGCTCTTCTACAGAAGCACAAGCGTGAGGGTCATCGTCAGGCACAAGGTCTGGGAGTTACCCGCCCTCATCACGATGTGGGCATGACTTCTAGTCTGATCGGCAGCCAGGCTGGACCCCACCGTTGCAACCGGATCAACCCGAGCACAGGCAAGCCCTGCAATACCGTGTTCTCAAGGCCGTACGACCTTACCCGCCATGAGGACACAATCCACAACGCCCGGAAGCAGAAGGTTAACTGCGATCTCTGCACCGAAGAGAAGACTTTCAGCCGAGCGGATGCCCTCACTCGACACTACCGAGTGTGCCATCCGGAAGTGGAGGTGCCCGGCAAGCGTCGCAGAGGTTGATCAGAGTCAGGGTCCAAGGTGCACAGAGCTCAAGCATGATGCACCCCGCACGCAATTACGGCAATGGCCAGTCTACCGACACACCCTTCGTTTCTGGCGGGCGGAGGCACGCAGCACAGCAGCTTGATCTTGGCGAAGACGACCGCATCATAACGAGCGAAACCCTGTGAACACAACCTTGAACTCGGAACTGCGCTAGAAGAACCAAGCGAGACAGCGACGGAGCGATCTGAGTGGCCAGGGCCGAGTCGATGATGGAGAGTGATGCTGCATGACGTGGGGCGGCTGTGATGGAGGGTAGCGGACGACCAATGAGAAGCGGGGCGGGGCGGATTGTGGATCTCAGGGTCCTGCAGGGTCCTGCCCATGGCCTGTCCAGTGATGCGCAGCTCTGACGTCACGGCGTCTGCGGGCATCCACCACTGACATCACGCTCTGCATCATCCCCTAACCACCACCGCGACCCAACGCCGGACCACCTCATTCCGCCATCCCCGTGCTCCCCCGTGGAGACTTGGGATCCTCTGCCAAAGCTGATATCTTTCGGGTTGGGTTGTTATCGTCTCGACTTGGGTTCATGGCCGGCACTATCCCACAAAGTGGTGTACCGTCACTCCCACTTCTGTCCAATGACCAACCCTGCCGCCCAAGGGAACCCTCCTAAAAGCACAGGGATTTTTTCCCACTACATGGCGCACCGCTCCCACCGCTCGACGGCCGTGTTCGCCGTGGGGTCGGTCACATCCTCTTGACGACATGATTGTGAGCTTGCGGCCCCCTTCAGCACCTAGAATTGCATCACTGGCGCAGGCTCGGCAGATATGGTGTTACATTTCCCTTTCCTTCTTGATGAGCTACGAATTCTTTGACGGGATACGAGAACAAGCAGCGGCTATCTGTAGCGGCTTTAATCAGATTACACCTCTGTTTTGTAACACCACCACCAAACGAGCTGCGCTCGCCTTGTGTCTTGGATCATTATTATTAGCGAGCGATGTTATTTTGGCAAGCAGGATTGGAGGTATAGGCAACGTTAGATAAAAGTCGACAGACGACCATACAATGTAACATGAGAACGAATTATTTTCTTTGATACACATGTGTGTGGCACGACGCATCTGTATGCCTTCTGTGATGTGAATCTCCTGGTCCAGATCTGGCCCAGCGTCATAGACGATCGTGCTACTCGAACCCCATGTGGGACCACGGAAACTAACGACTGCGGATGACATTATCGCGCGCTCGCAAGATCACAGAATGTCGGAACATGTGCGTTTGTAAGGGGCCATGACGCTGAGGTGGTGCACGGCAACGGGACGATGCTTGCTGCGGCGTCGCGAGACTGAACCTGTCCCCACCACCAATGCACCGCTGCCCGGATCGTTCTGTACGTAACATGAGGGAGGACAGTGTGTCAGGGTTTGTAGAACCCCTTGATTCGCAAAACTATGATCGGGTGCTGCATGCTGAGTTGCCCTGGCGGATGGGGCTGAAGTGTGGGCTGGGACATGTGAGGCTAGAGGGCGCGCTACTTGACGAGGAGGGATGAAAGATGCGATGCTCTTACTGGCATTAGCTTGCGCCTGTGCGTACATCCGCTCGGCGCAGGACCCTGGAATAAGAAGGAATCCTGTATATGCGCCTTACCCCGAGCTTATGTGATGGTGTGGGAGCACTCGACGGGGCCAATCACGGGGATCTTGATCTGCCGCAAAGGCCGCAACATGCTTTTCTTTTGACGTCTTTCTGTTCCCTCGGGGACGAGCTAATGCATCATCCCCCCTGCACTGCGACGTAAGTGATCGATCTTTTTCTGGCTAGCGGTGCGACCCTGCGGATGGTACATGGGGCGGCTAAGAGAGAAAGAGGTCTGTGACAGTGGAGGGTAGGATTGATGGGCCGCCAGGCTGTGGAAATCGGGCAAGCCATGGAGAACAGGACATCGTCACTCATGCGGTCAGACGTGGTATTTGGGTGGTGAGAGCATCTGAGAGGGCTGATGATCAGCATGATGAACACTCACTCACCAGATAGCTCCTTGATGTAGATATAGTACTGACTGGAGTTGTGGACCAGTACCAACAGCCAGATAGCCAGATAGCCAGACAGCCAGATAGCCAGACAGCCAGACAGCCAGACAGCCAGCCTGATGTGCTGAGCTGTAGTATCATAGGCAATGGTCTCGCGTCCGCCTCGAAGTATGGCATGGCGAGTTAGCAGTGAGATTGACTATACTCAACCCCGTTGCCTGGCGCGTCCTCCTCATACCGGTTTCGGCAATCTTTGGTGCTCTTCATCACGCCCAAGAGGTCAATTCCATACCCCTCCAGTTTGCCCAGAATGTTTGGGGTCTACATTCGTCGACTACTAGTCCGCCTCCCGTGATGAGGTAGTCGGCCGCCGAGCAGCCAAGGAGCATCGCGCCCTCGAGCTTCTTGTCCTCGCTGGCCTATCGAATCTTGGACGAAACATCTGACGTGTACTCGAACCCGAGAGAGACGATACCCGCGATGGTGCTCAGAAGCTTTCAGTCGATGATGTACTCGGTCGACCTCGCCCACACGTCAACGTCGTCCATGAGGCTATCCGTGAGGAGAGCCTGCTTGATGCTGTGTAAGACGACCAGCTCACGAGGTTCGTAAAGGCATTGTTGGACATTCGGTGACCATGGACTAGGTAGTGATAGGGACACCGAGTTAGTCTCCATAGACTGTCTATATGATGTAAGAAGCGCCGTGAGAAACGTTATGTATGGTAGTGTCCTTTTGACTTCACTGAATGTTGATTTACCAGGTGAAGAGGAGGAAAACAACACTTCCGCAACAGCAACCCCAATTGCCATTGCTCCTCGCCAACGAATGGCCAAAAGAAGAAAGTGAATCGAGTACCGTGGATGCACATCAAAGCGGAGTGAAACCCCATGTGTTTACAATCTACGGCTATCCCATAACGACGTCAAGAGTTGTGACCGTTATTGAGGCTTCATCCAGGGCAACGCGCAGTGTGAGGCTTATCACTTGTCAGCATAACGCCCCCCTCCCAACAGTACCACTCATTTTTACTCTCATGCGCGACACATGGGTCTCAGAAGAAGGGAGGAAAGACACAAAGGAGACGCGATTCGTCACAAATGCCTCCCATCTTCACCGTTGCTCGCGCGTCCCCTGAATCGGGTACGCCCAAGGAAACTTGCCAACAATGTCCTCCACCCCGTTGACATACTCAAACACGGGAGTCCGAGCCAGCTCGGCAGCTCCCCGATTGGTAAAGAATCTTTGCAAAGACTGCTTCGACAGGATGTGGCGATCAACAAACTTATGCGTCGCATCAGACCATGTCGCGGCTCCAGTTGCTCGACTGGCACCCTCGAGTCCCGCCTTGATCGGCCCAAGCCGCGTCGCCTGGTAGCCGTCAAACGCGGCAGACACTTGTTCCTTGGTTGGGTAGGCTTCGGGATCATCTGCTCGGACAGCCTTGAAGGCGTGGTACAGCTCGTTGGCCAGGGCTACAACGTCCACAATACCATTGTTGCAGCCTGCTCCGGTGCTCGGGGTGAACTTGTGCGCAGCGTCCCCGACGAGGACGATCCTGTCGAAACTCCAGTACTTGATGATGCCCTCTTCTAGGCTGACCATTCCGGACTGGGTTCGGTTGGTGTAAGCATCCTTGATAGTCAGTCCACCAGCGAAGATGGGAACGTGTCCCCATTGCTTGACGAATGCCTCCTCGTCAGCTTTGCTGTATCTCACCCTCTCTCGAGTCGGCTGATCCAGCTTCTCGTATATGCCGATGACAGACGTGTCCTCCCCGGCAAACAACTGTAGCGTGCACTTATACCCGTGTGTCTCACCAGCATCGCCGGCTTTGATCGGCGACACCGTGGGGAACCGAATCCACATCGCACGGTACGACGTTAGAAAAGGATCAGCATCATTGACCAAGGTCTTCGGAACTGCCGATGCTTCCAATGCAGCAGTGCGCATCAGCTCTCTCACTTTGCTATGTGCACCGTCCGCACCGACGAGGAGCGTTCCATCGTACATCGTCCCGTCGGCGCATACTGCTGTGATCTTTTCTGGACCGCTTTCAATGCTAACAACCTTCTTGTTGGAAAGTAGTTTCGCCCGAGCCTCTTCGGGAAGCCCATCGTACAGTGTCTGCATCAAGTCGTGGCGACTGATGACACGCGGGTAAGCTCCTTGGCTAAGGTAGACAAGATCCATCAGCGGAAAGATACGTTTGTGGGCAGCGCGGGCTAATCACTTCTCCTTGAAATACGTGAAGAACATGGTATCACCAAGATCACGTCCCTTGTGGTCGATGCGCTTGAAGCGGTCCATAGGTGAGCTGACGCTTTCGATCTTGGAAAGCATGCCCAACTGACTCAAGACGCGAAGCCCTATAGGAAGCAGAACAAGATTCGAGCCCGCATCTTGTACAATCTGGGCACGGCTCTCAAGCACGACGAAGTCGAGGCCAGCCTGAGATAGTGAATGCGCGGCCGTCAATCCGACTGGGCCGCCACCCACAATGACAACCTTGAAAGGGTTCATATCGAAGCCGCAGGGTGACAGCAAGGCTGGTTTATCGCACCTATTGTCCGTCGACAACTAGAAGCTTCGACCTGGGTGTGTTGTATGGCCGGCATGGAACTTGTGGTCTTCACTGGGGGCAGGGCGCATAGTTATAGACGACGGAACGGCGGTCTACTGCGCACCATTGTCGCCAGTGAATCGTGGAGCCCGGCCACGTTAAGCTGTTCCAATCTTCATATTCGCCAAGACCTCAGTTGATGGACGCAGCGCACCTCCAATTCCGACAAAGGTGGTGTCTTGCGGCTGAATGGCGATGTGACGATTGGGTGCACCAATGCCACATCTCAACGTCTGGATCGAACGAGGGTCAACTATTTGCTTTTCATGCATCGAAATTTGGTATTGATGCAGCTTGCTTACTGATACACTGCGCCTTCAATTGGTTGTGCCGGTCCTTGATTGGGAGAGGTTGATGGCGCATGTGAAGGTCATGGAGTCCTAGGACTGTGCTGACAGGCCAGCGCCAGCGTCGTTTCCACCGAGATTTGCTATGAGCTCACGGCTAATGTGAATGCAGTGCTGATAGTGGCCCGCATGATTGAAGGACTGAACGTATCGCGTTGTACCGCACTTCAAAGGCAGAGCGAGGCCGACCTTGCTGCGAGAGCAACTCCTGGCCTCGACACTAAGTACGGTTGAGAGAGATGCTCTGATAGTGACCATAGCCCCATGGGTGGTCACTAATTGTAGCCGCTAGACTTACGTTGGGAAAGAGTAGACACGATACTCGTCGACCGTCCCATCCATGATCCAAACTGCCTCGCTCTGCCAGGACTGCATCCAGGGTGGCCGAAGTAGGTGGGTTCATTTGTCTAGAGAGTGCCCATGCATGGTATTTCGGGGCAGTCCCGGGTGGCCATCATGTTGTGAACTTGAAGCGGAAGAAAGTAGGTATTGGGGTGCTCTTGAGAAGTGCCACGGTGCTACACCATCGTTCACGTATTTGTGTCTTCGAACGCCCATCGTGAACACCAAGTACTTGGGGCATCGTACCGTGGTCGAATGACGGATGTGTATATGTATCGTATTGCTTGCTCTGTCTACCACATACGACCATACCTAGTAGAATACACGGGATCCCGTCCGCTCTCCCCTAGTTAAACTGCTAAGGGGCTGATTAGTAGTTGGGTCGGTGACGACCAGCGAATACCGGCTGTTGTATGTTTTTTTCTTTTTTTTCGTATCTTTTTTCTCTTTTGCTTAGATCCTGGTAATGACAACAAGACTTTGTTTTTAGGTTCACAAAAATAGGCATGGTCCCTTTTGGTACGGGATGGCTGCAAAGTTTTGGTCTGTTGGGTGCGCGTTTTCAGGTTGCATGTGGGCGGCCAGGCTTGGCACCACACGTTCAAGATGCTTCCGCTCTTGCTATCACAGAGACCGCGCCGGCAGTCTGCCCAAGATCAAGAAGCAGCATGGTTTCCGAGATGCAGTGGATGGGCCCGAGTATGGCATTACTCGAATTCTGTCTGTCAGGCGCAAAGCCAAGCTGATGAAGAGCTTGCCTTCCTTTTACAAACGGCTGTCTTATGGAAGGAATCATGACACGACACGCTGCGGCATCCATGGGCCACTGAGCGACAGGCACAAGATAAATCACAACACACGAGGCTGGGCGCAGTATCAAGGGACTAGATGACGGTTCAGTCCATTTCTATTTCTTTACTACAGTTTTCTTTCATCGAGACGACTTAGTTAGCCTCATCACCGAGAACCGCCTTACGGGCATCGCTGAAGAGAGCCTTGATACCAGTCCATAGCGCGAACTGCAGAACTACGGTTAGCGGGGATCCTTTTGTATGAAATCGTTGTATGCATTAGCACTCACCTGATACCAACCCTGGGCGGAGAGCACCTCAAGGCCATCGATAGTTGCCCACCCCCCAGCGTCCCGGACAAGCTGCATAGCTGCCGTCACACGAGGCTTGTAAGCCATCTCGAGGAGGAAGTTGCCCTCTGTAGGTCCGGGCAGTGCCAGCATGGCCGAGAAGACGCTCTTGACAGCGTTGTCAATGGGGCGGTCAGCTGGAATGGTGCTGATGATTACACTCGGCTTCTGGACCGTGTCATCAATGCTGCTTGCGTCCGACAGGATTTGCAATTTGAACTCCTTGGGGAAGTCAGAGACCAGTGCGGCCGCATTCTGGGCGTTCCGTGCTGCCATGTAGATGGATGTGAAGCCTAGCGAGTGCAGCGCGAAGATGGCAGCACGCGTGGTACCGCCAGAGCCGACTACCATGGCGCTGCCACCACTCTCGGGAACAACCACTCCAGCCTGCTTCAAAACAAAGACCATACCCTGCCAGTCAGTGTTCTCACCCAGCAGCCGGGGCGCATTACCATCAGCTGACGGGATCGGGATGACAGTGTTGACAGCGCCGATCACCTTCGCCGACTCTGTCAGCTCATCGACGTGTTTCATGACATCCAATTTCAGAGGAATGGTGACAGAGGCACCACCAAAGTCGGGTTTGCGTAGCGTCTCCAGACAGTCATCGATGTTGTCAGTCTCGAGGCGACCATAGTGGTGTGGAAGGCCCGTGCGCTGGAAGAGGTCGTTGTGCAGTGGCGGCGATCGCGACTGCGAAACAGGCTTGCCGAAGATGTAGAATTCCTTGGGTCTGATGCTACCAATCAGAGACAAGGCACGACGAATCTCCGCCGCGGAAAGTTGTCCCGGCGCCGCCTTGAAAGGAAGATCAGGGTGGGAGACAGGTGTAAGATATCCGTTCAGAACACGGCTGAGCTGGCCCTCCAGACCCATGTTCAACGCAATCAGCGGTGTCTTGTGGGCAGCTAGCATCCTCGTCTTGAAGGCGGAGAGCGCGAAGTTATCCTCGAGAGTCCGAGCTTTGCCACACAGCTTGATGATATCGCCAAACTGGATGGCTTTGTTGTAAAAGCTTATCCATCCAGCATTGCGCCAGGAAAGGGCACCCTGTGGATCATGATGCGACGCAATTATCTTCGCGTGACCCTTGCGGGCAGTCACCTCATCGATGATGTTGGCCGGCGAAGTCGTTTCAACATCCAGGTATTCGACGCCGAGACGTAGTCCAAGGAGGTACAGCCTGAGGAGTTCTTCTGTGCTACTGTCAGGGAACTTGCCGCCCTGAGAAACGGTGCGCACAGTGTAGATGATTGGTTTGCCTGCTGCATGACGGAGGACGGATACTTGCTCCGTTACAAACTCAGAAGAGTAGTCCATAAGCAGATCGACTCGGAGCTCAACCGCATCCGAGCCAACGACAACTCGTGGCAGGAGTTGCTCTGCTTCTCTGAGATCTGGCAGCGTCAAAGACACAAAGAAGCTCTGGTCTTTCTTGGCGATACGCTCGTGGTGTTTGCCCCGCCCGGTGACCTGGTACGCGAACTGACAGAAGTCATCTGGCGTGGTTTTGGCAGATCCAGAGTGTTCTGAGTGCGGGCTGTAGTAGGTGTGGTTGCTGCACTCATCATACCAGGCCTTGCGGCGTTCATAAACTGAGCGAATCTCAGTGGTGTAAGCCGGTCGCGTTTGATCTCTCATCAGATACTCCACGACTTGATCGGTGTTGCGGTGGACGGCGATAACCCGTCCTCCTTGCTTGTGGTAGTCACAGAGTAGCTTTCTCGCCGTGTCAGACTCAACGATACCGCCGCCACATGAAAAAATATGGCGGTGTGGCTGCTTGTCGAGAACATCATGTAAGAGTGCCAGCTCTTCCTTTCTGAACCCTTCCCAACCGAGCGAGCCGCGAATCATTTCAGGGATTGTCATACCAACTCGGCTTTCCAATTCCGCATCAAGATCAATGCATGTCCAGCCCAATAGCTTACCAAGCCATTTGCTGCTAGTAGTCTTGCCAGCACCTCTCATGCCAATGAGGAAGATTGATCGGTCCTTGTCGGCATCTCCGCTCTTGGTGATTTCGTGCTCTTCCTTGGGTTCAGTGCCGTCAAGAGAGACGCTGAAGGACTGGGAGAGAGTGTCCCACCAGCCGGGCCATGTCTTGCCAGTACACTCCCGCTCTGTTATTACGACCGGCGTTGGTGAAACAGTAGCAAGAACGCTCAGGCTCATAGCAACGCGGTGGTCATCGTAGCAGTAGATTTCTGCCGATGGCTTCTGGAGGTCCTGCAACGGCTTGCCCAGGATTTCAATTCCATCCTCGAGTTCATTGCTCTGCACGCCGAATTTGGCCATCTGATCTTTCATCGCAACGATTCGATTGCATTCCTTCACGCGCTGATTGGCAATTCCCACGATCTGGGTCTTTCCTGGTGCCACTGCCGCGAGAACTGAAGCTGTCAAGAACGCATCCGTCATGGGCTCCATGTCAACGCATGGGATAGGCTTGAGACCTCCGCGAGAAGGGCCGGTGACCGTGGTCGTGGTGGCAGTCTGCTCAACGGTACAGCCCATAGGGCGTAGAACATCAACCGCGAAGCGAGCATCGCCCTGGAGCGACTCGGACCCAATGTTGGGAATTGTACAGGTATTCCCAGTGATAGCCGCAATGGCCAAAGGGTATGTTGCAGAGCTGGCATCGCTTTCCACAGTGTACTCAGCTGGGTTCTTGTACACACCAGTAGGGATATGGTACGTGTTCTCCTCTGATTCAGACTTCTTCACAGTGATGCCGAAAGTCTGCATCATAGTGATGGTCATATCGATGTATAGCTGGGAGATGGGCTTTCCTCCGACGAGCTTGAGGGTGACGGGCTGCTTGGCGTAAGGGGCGGCCATGAGAATGGAAGACACATACTGGGAGGACACCGTAGCAGCGAGCTCGATCACACCTCCAGGGAAACCGCCTGCAGCATCCACGCGCAGAGGAAGGCTCTTCTCCTGGTTCATGTATTCGATGTTGACACCGTTCGCCCTCAGAGCATCTACCAATGGTCCGATGGGGCGAGTCTGCATGCGTGCGTTACCCGTCAAGACAGTGGTCTTCGTCTCGGGTGTGGAAGAGCATAGTGCGACGACAGTGGTGAGGAATCGCGATGCTGTGCCGGCATTGCCAATGTACAAGGGCTTTTCGCTCGCGCTGAGCGCACCTCCTTTGCCCTCGACGACGAGGACCTCGCCAGCATCCTGCCAGGAGTACGAGGCTCCCTTGAGCTGAGAGATAGCAGAGAGCATGTACTCAGTGTCGTCCGAGTGAAGAAGATTGCGAAGACGGCAAGGCCCGGATCCCAGGGCAGCGAGGATGAGAGCTCGGTTGGAGATACTCTTTGAGCCCGGAGGTGTCACCGAGACCACGGTGTTCTGCGGCACGCCTGGAGTGACAGTAACGGCGGAGGACAACACCACTCTGAGTGAGCTGTCCTCGACAGAGCTGGCCTTGGGCTCGTGAGTCTTGCCGATGGCTGACAGAAGCACGACCTTTTTCTGCCTGCCGTCGTTCTTCTTGTCGACGCCCATCTTGTCTAGCATGACGTCAACCGGACACTCCTTGCCAGCAGTCAACCGAATAACACGCTTGTCCTTGAGTGATGTCGGCAAGTCGTAACTTGCAATACACTTGGTCAATCTTGCCACAGCGCCGGGGCTGAGGACACCGAGGAAGCGGGCGAGCTCGGCCTCCTTGACCATTCCTATAGCTACAGCTTCGCCATGCAGCAGCTGCGGTGTGAGGATTGCCTCAATGGCATGACCAATAGAGTGTCCGAAGTTCAAGAGGTTACGAAGTCCACCCTCACGCTCGTCGCTCGAGACAACCTCGGCCTTCACCTTGGCCGATCCCACCACAATACGTCGGATCACATCTCTGATGGGTCCGAAGCGGTCACTGCCCTTTGATCGAACACAGGCGAGGATTTGAGGAGCTGCGCTCTCGAGAACGGTGAACTCGTCGGCGTTCCAGATCGCCGCAGTCTTGACAACCTCTGCCATACCGTTGATGAACTCTCGCACAGGGAGTGTCTCGAGGA
The DNA here is from genome assembly GCA_023628655.1 of Sarocladiaceae sp. R1802. Lineage (NCBI taxonomy): Eukaryota > Fungi > Ascomycota > Sordariomycetes > Hypocreales > Sarocladiaceae > Sarocladiaceae sp. R1802. The sequence continues at coordinate 14,677 of JAMAKF010000036.1, read as the reverse complement.
AAGTCAGATCGATATAGATCCGACGAGGCTGCCAAAAAGCGCCAATGAGATTCTTGCCCATGGGGGTATCGATGGCAGTCTTGCCGCCAATGGACGAATCGACCATGGCGAGAAGGGTTGTGGGAACCTGGACGAAGCGGACGCCACGCATGAAGGTAGCAGCGACATAGCCAACCATGTCACCCATGACGCCACCTCCAAGTGCGATGATAACGGTATCGCGAGTGCATTGTTGCGACAGGAGCCAGTCCTCGATCTCGGCCTTTGTTTCGCGACTCTTTGACGCCTCACCCGGCGGGATGGCATAGGTCAGCAGGCGAGCTGTACCCTTGGCGTTGGCTTGGTCGAATTGTCTCTGGAAGGCTTCCACATATCGGTGCGAGAGGTTTGTGTCGGTAATAAGTACGTATGTCGAGGACGGTGTGTTGGAGAGGAGGTCCTGAGGAACGAAGTTCAACCACAGGCCATGGTCGACGATGATGTTGGACTCGCCGAGAATAGAGATTCTGTCTGGCTGGGATCTCGTTGTATCTGCCATGCCGAGCGACAGGTAACGAGTGCAATTGGCACTCAAGCAATGTGAAAATGAGCGGTGTTGTTGTTGACAGGTACTCAACAATATGGCTCTGCCGCTGCTTCACACGACGTCCTCCGGTTGCGCGTGTTGAATTTTAGCGGGTCTATGCAGGTGTCGAGTCACCGCGTCCGAGATCGGGCGGACGAGGTCGAGAAGGGTTCGGGTTGCAGGATGCTGATTTCCGTGAAATGGGCTACCCTACAGTTGGCCCTTTTCACTGTTGTTTTTCTGGGCGCTTCTGAAGTCTTGCGGTCGATCCTTGATTCCGTCGTCAAAGTCGGATTGATAGCGAGATATGGTCGAGAAACGGTCTCCCCAAGCGTCCTTCTCTCCGTCTTCTCAGATTGCAGGAGACGTTCGCGACTCGCTTGAAGTATGCGGCCTCGGGTCCGCGGAACGGCCAGATCACACCTGTCGAGTCAGTCATAAGTATTTTTCCAAAGTCTCGTAAGAGCATACCGTGTTTCGCGATAATCGAACGGTAATCGCACCTGCGTTTCAGGAACTCAGCATGTCAGAAGCGTGTGACCCCTACCAGCATCATAGCGGTCTCGTGTGATTCCTCACATGACAATTAGGACCGAAACGATCACACCAGGTCGGTATACCGACACTAAGTTCCTTGTTGCTCCGATGCAAGTTGGCAAGGTTTCAGCTTGAATACTGTGAGTCCGACCAGCAAGATAGGCCAACACTTGATCGCGAACTCACCACTGTCGAATGTTTGTCTGGCTCGACTTCGGGGTGAGCTGAATGGGCAATCTTTGAAAGCCCACGGGATGAATACTCAGGTGCAGGATGCCAGCCCCCCCCCCCCCCCCCCCCCCCCCAAACATTGTCGATGAACCATTATTCGGGTTGTAGATATCAAGCTCGATCTTGATTGTCACATGGAACTCTAGAGTAGTTGTCATCAGCGAGGAAGCAAGTCCAACCATTCATAATAGCATGACGATCATTATCCTTGACGAGAACGGGGACCTTGACAACGTTGTGCGTACTCTGGTCAGGGCGATTTTTCAAGAGGTGTTCATAGCGGTCTTCTGCCTCGCACTCAGCAGCCTCCGGGATGTGCAAGATGCAATCAGCTGTAGCGTGAAGTGGTGCTGTGGCGGGGCTCTTCAAGTCGAGGCCTTCAACTTACACCGTCATGGCGATCCTATCATTTTGTCACAGATGTGGCAATGCGTCGTCGGCAACGTTACGTATATGCCGGGAGACACATCATGCACCGTGAGAGAAGTCGACGGGCGTCAAAGGTATTGAGAACACCTTTCTCATGGTCTCACAGAACACATGTTACTGGTCATTCACTGTACCGAGCCTGCTCGTCCCTTTCACGTGGGAGGATCAGGTTGGATCAGTGCTGTATCCGTCCCAGGCGTAGGAGCAGTGGTTTCGCAGACTGTCGTCAATCGAGCATCGTCGCAATCGTATGCAGCGGGGCTAGAAAGAACATTGCAATAGGCCTGGTGGATAGCAACAGATGATTGATCCAGCGCCTGGTTAGCCTGTTTACCCGGGCAATAGCTATTTGACCATTTTTGCCAATCAGCACGAGTCGATAATAGACCTCTGCAGTAGGCGAAAGTTTCGAGATACTCGGTAGGGAGCGCTTTGCGATGTCAGGGTGATCCTACACATTATAGACAGTTCACTGAACAGAGAGGACCTGCGCATGTATTCATTTCTATTGACCTCGCTTATAATTCGCCGTTGACTGTCGAAATGCCCTTGTCAAGCATCACCATGAGTGTGTCACTGTAGTATTAAACGATTGGGTCACATCTTGCACAACAGTGGCTCAGACTTGGTAAATGGCTTTGAAGTTACGGTGAGCAAACTTACCGTGAGCCAAGACAAGGTCAATAACGGGCATGAAGGAGACACGCCAGGTACACAGGGTGGCCAGAAATGGGAAGTGAAGATGCAAAAGGATGGTTGTCCTCACAAGCGCAGATCCCAATGTTAACGGGCTCATTGGCCGTGGAGGTGAGACCATCCCCAATTCCACCTTGGACTGGATGAAGAGGCGCCTCGGTTCATCTCCCAGTACCAGAGAAAATGTGTTGCGGGTTTTTAGCAACGGACTTGATCCAGATCAGACTTCTATGATGCAATCTGAGTTGATCTCGGTGACGTTGCTAGCCATGGTGATAATCAAGCATGCGTCCGGACGCATGTCACATTGAGGCACCCCACGATCGGGCGATGACATCGACGAAAGAGGGTAGAACTCTAGCATTATATAAACCTAGCTTACAAGCTCTCTTGGAGGCATATCTGTAGCATCGTCTTAATCTTCCCTTGGCAGTATATCTGAGTATCTAAGAGACTGGGGCTCGATCTAGAGTTGGTCCGCACTGAATCTGTGACACAGATTCGTGGTAAATGCTCTGCTGGTAGGCTCTAACTTGAACCTATAGCCGCATCCTCTTCTGTCAGATTAGCTGCACAGTCTTAGCTGACTCCTCTTCTGTATCAATATACATTTTCCCTCGTTCACTGCCAGCAATGTACGCCACCAGGGAGGGCTATTTTCTAATTAATACTTTTATGGCCAATTCTCTCAGCAGTCTGAAGGCTTCAAACGGGAGATGTCGACGAGAGAAAAAATTGCGTTGAGCATGATACTTCAGGTACTGTGATAAGTATGGGGTGGGATTAGACGTGACAAAGCTTCCTGTATCTTGATCTTGTAGGTATATCCCTGCAAGTGGTACCAACGGTCCCAGCCCTGTATACAGATCTGCTCACCAGTGAAACGCGAGGCCTCCGGACTGTCGTGGGTATGTCGGTGTTATGGAAATACCAAAGTGATAATACTTATAGGCGTGATATATATGATATAATGAGGATGAAGAGATACCTTGAATTAGGAATCACACTTCTACCTATTTAAGCTTGCGTATCCTGGTTGTGCTACCTAGAAGCCTAAATATGTTGAAAGTTCGCTAACTTGCAACTATCAAGGCCTAGCATTTACTTGACTTAGCTAATATAAATACATAAAGCTCGCGATTTCTGTTTAAATTGTTCTATTTATAGGTAGGCCTATCTTATAGTTCCTCCTTGCCTTTATATGCTTATATGTTGGTTGTAGGTCCAGTTACAGAGAAAGTCTTTATGCGTTTCTGAGTACATCTACATTTGCACTTGTAAATTATTATTATTAACAGAGCAACTTACATACATACTTTTATTCTTTGATATGCGGGACTTTAGCATTTCAACGGGATCACCGAAGCCCTACTTTGATTGTGTCATGTTGAGTTTAGTAGAGTTAAGATCTGATTGTTACGTTCATAGACTTGCCCTATTATGCTATGATGTATGATTGATATATCAGTTGTTTATTTACTGTTCTCCACTTTCAGCAACCAATGAACTTAGAAAAGTAAATATAAAAGAGTCATAAGATAGCTATACTTACAGGTTGAGAATCTGAACTACGAATATGTTTTTATAAATATAATTTAAAGTATAAATTACACAACGTACTTAGTTACTTTTTTATGAGACTTTGATACCTAAACTCTGTAATCAACATGCATATGAGGATTAGTAGCCTACATTAGCTATATCATCCGCTAATCTTGCGCGTTGGCAGCTGTTTTAAAAAGGAATACTCCAGATGCTTAGAGTGTACCTGATGGCATGATCACTTTCGCATGCTCATGGTCATTCAATTGAGTTAACCTCCATTGTAGTTTATTCGCATATTAGTGTGTAGAGCGTTACACAGCACGCTTACTGCCGGTGAAGCTCAAAGAAAGCATCTTAAAAATCAAGCTATAGTAAAAAGAAACTCATTAATTACATACAGAAAAGGTATTCACATAAGTACGAATTAGCTCATAATGCATAAACTTACACTACCGCACATTTCAATACTCATTCATATACATGTAAATGAAATTTGATCCATCTAAATGTCAGTATTATTAATAGCCTTGAATCATAAATTGATTATACTATAATAACAACAGCCTTCTAGGTAACTATTCAATAGCTGTTGTTATTGAGCAGCCATAAGTAAGGTTTATAGTTTGATAGAGTGATACATGTATGTTTACATAATACATAAGATTTTGTGACTTGATTTATATTTATAGGTTGGTAAGTCCTCAGGTTTATTTGAGACTCTATTCAATTCATTAAACTATACTTGCGTGGATAACAATTCTATGCCTGCTCATAATCCACACAGCCCACTTCCTCCTAAGTCCCAGGTTTGTTCAGAAATATGCCTTCCCTTATGCTGTAGGAAGTATAGGTCATTTATAGCTGTAAGCAGGCTTGCTGGTTTGATTATCTAAGCAGCGCTTGTATGTGCTTATTTTCTCTGGATGACTTTGTTTTGGATAGTTATATAACTATGGAAGGTTGATTCACGTCGTTAGGCTTTTATTGTAATAGACATTTAACAGTTATGAATATAGAATATAGGTGCGATGAACAAGCATCTACCTTTTAATCAGAACTATTTCAAACTCTAGCTGTAGCGTAGAATTACGAGTAACAAATAAGTTATATCCAAGCCAAGCTATATTCGCGACGTGTATTTAGCTCTATCTAGATGCATCAATCTGAATTAAGAGGTCAGGTCGTCTTTTGCGGAAGCTATATATCACCTTCAGCTGCGATGTGTTCGGCTATGTGAAAAGTAAACCAAATCATCTAAGTAAAAGCCTTAAATGAGTTTGCTCCATGGTTTGTTTGTACGATCTATATAGCGGTTATCCAGGCTTTCAGTCTACGATGTGTAAATTGGTTCATATGGGTATCATTCATTTCAAGAATTGTTTGAATATGCATATTATTCACTGGAGGGCATATGAATAAAAGCATTACACACAGGGTGATCAGGCTTGCAATATCGATTAACATAAGTATAGTTCATATGAATAAGCTATTGTTCAATTTGTATGTTTATAAGTTAATGCATAGTTCATAAACTACACAACCCTTTTGTCTGATACTCTCACTCGCTGTAACCGGCTTGCAATATTTGTTTATAAAGACTACGTTTTATAAATGACAAGACCCTGTTGTTTAACACTGTAGTTATATAAATATAAGTACCTTTTTACTTATAAATACAATTGATGTATATCTAAAAGAAGATAGTTGTATGACAAGATATATTGAACAAATAGATATATAGCCAATCAAAAGCTATAAAACCTATAGTTTCCAAAACTAGTTACTCTAAGCTATATTTTGCCTACAAAAGTGCTTTTGTATAGCTGTTTAATAGGCTCAAACTGTATATGCATAAGGAGATCTTATTCTTTAGTAGTTATATATGAATATTGATTATGGATATATGATTCATATATAACCCTGTTATTCAATACTTATATTCTTGATATGAATACATTCACCATCTTAACTGTAACCCTGTATTCACACGAGTTGCCTTAATATTTCAGGTTTAAGCCTGCCTATAGCTATAAAAGACTGAAAGTGTCCCTATTCAGGCTGATTCATTACCCTGTCATTGATTGATTCTTTACGCTCATAACACATATTGATACACAGAAGTACTATTTGTGCTATGTTTACCATTGAAATACTCTAGCTATCTTATAGCTGCCAGAAGTCTTAAAGCTCTTTGGCTTCGTATAAATAATGCCGTTGTCAGTCGTATGCAGCCTTGCAATCTTTACTCATATGAGTAATATTCATCCGAACTACAGTATGATATGATTTGTAATCTATATAAATTACACTACCCTATAATATGATACTTATGTTTATATAAGTATAAGTACTTTCTTACTAACAAGTACAAATTGATTTATAAATTTATTTAAATTCACAAGAAAGTATCATATTATATAGCGATTCAGCGCCTATATTATAATCTAAAGAAGCTACAACTTATAATAATACTTATAATAAGATACCTGTGTAGCTATAAATCTGCTATCTTTTCTACTTATAAGTAGGGTAAGATAGGGTACTAAAAGTAGCCTATGTGAGTTGTAGATTGATTTTCATTTATGTGAATAAGTAGATTATGTGATTTATACTTGACACGAATAGATAGACCATATAATCTATAACTCATAAATATATGTGCTTATTTACATAAGTTATGAATTATTTGTATTCACATGACTTATTTCATAATTCAAATTGGAAGCCTGGTCGTATACTACTTGTTCTCATATTTTTACAATTTGAGGTCACTTGGATCTTTCCTTCACATAAGCAGCACAAGCCAACAACTGCCGTACATAAAATGAATATATCTATGAACACTGCCTGCCTATACGAACGGATCGCAAGCTTAATATCCGGGCTCTTTGATTGGACAAAAATTATTATTTTCTTGAGCTATCCAACACGGAATCAGCTACAGCCTACTTAAGACCTGTATTATAACATTCTTTAATTCAGAATAAGCTTGTCTTTGCAAAATATAAGCAACAAAAACCATGGCAAAAGTGAGTACATATGAGATAATTTACACAACTTTGTTATTCAGTCCTTACTCATACTTATACTGATGAGAATCATGTTCGGCTCTAAGCTAAGAACCACCTTGCCCAGCTTTCCAACTTATGAAGCTGTCATCATCCCTAGGAAACGGGTCTTACGGATTGCATAACGTGACTGTGAAGATGAGCATAGTATAAGGCAGACTGCTAAGTCAAATTACGAAGGATATAGCTAATTGACGTGAGTAATACTTATATCTGTTCTTGCACATGTTAGGCTATTCTTGTACGAATATGAAGTAGCCCACACTTGCAACAGTATACGTTAAAAACCATATACTTTAATTACTTCTGTGGATGCGAGTTACTAACTATAACTCTTTATACTTGTATAAAAACTGCAAGCTGAGTATAGAGCTATGTGTAGGGCATGGATAATACTTCATGATGTGCTAAGGACTAGTGTTCGATTCTTCCACAGATTTAGAGTTGATCCTCATGAGTGGTAAAACCTTAAATCATGTTGGGGAGACAAAGAAGAGCAAAAAAAAAACGACTCGTTACTCGTATGCATCATAGGAATAGCCCAATGCGGGGGTCGAACCCGCAGCCTTCAGATGATCTCTTTCATTAAGAGTCTGACGCTCTATCCAATTGAGCTAACCAGGCTGGGTTCTTGATGGATCCGCCGCTTTTTATTTGGACATATGATGATTTACGCCAGAAGGACAGCGAAAAAATTCCTCCAGAGGAGGGCTTGACGTCCACTGAAGCGTTTGAAGCTAAAAGGCCTCACAGAGAGAGGTCCTCCGTACATTATCCTTGTTTGCAGATCATTTTATCATTATAGTTTGGAAGCAGGTCTCACGATACTCTCTGTGTAGATTTCATACCACAGAAGCTACCCCTGAAGACCCTACTATAAGCTTTGGCACCTCTCACTACTTCTGATAGTAAGAGTAAAGCAGGTGCTAGATCTATGAGACGATAATCAGTCTAAGGTTAACGAGGACTGGCTGAGCTTGACATCAAGCTTGCAATTTCTCTTTATATGAGTCACATCTATATCAGTCTTCAGTTAAATCATGCAGACATGAACTCATTCATATTTAATTTTAGTAGTATTGTACAGTAATCTAGACTAGTTTGTTGATCTAGCTAAAGCAACGTGCTATCCACATAAATCAGGCTAATCTGTAGTTCATTACTAGTTTGTATATATATATATGTAAGTACTGTTCTTTATGTAAAAATGGGTTGTTTATGCATTAGCCTTGCTACTTAAGCAATCAAGCACAGTGTATGTCAGTAGCTACATTGCTCTGTGGCGAAGAACATCTATTTAGATAAAGAATATATTATCAGTACTGAAAGGTGTCTGTAACAGATTTTTTCAGTATACAAGTAGGTTTAAAAGTGGTATGAAAAGTAGCATATATAAATCACGAATTGATGTATATTTTACATAAATCTTAAGACCTATGTATTGAACACTAATATGATCATAATGTGCGTGATGTACGCAAGGCTGTTATTTGATACTTATATCTATATTTATCTGAACTAACTTCTAATACATGAGTATTAGTAGTTAGCTGTATTTATATAAATTAGGCTTGCAATTTGAATTGTGAGTTAATTTATATGAATGTGAATATAGATAAGTTATAAGAATAAATACTTATATTTATAAATTATAAATTACACAGCGTACTTATTTATAGAAATATAAGTCTTAAATTATAGGGTAGCGTAGTTTACATAAAATATAAATCATATAATCTGCTTATTTATAAAAATATGAACTAATTTATAATTTATATAGGCTACTTCTAATACTCTATTTTACCCTACTTATAAGCAGAAGAAAATAGCAGATTTATAGCTAAAAAGGCACCTTATGATAAGTAGTTTTATAAGTTACAGTTTTTTAGACTATATTATAGACCGTCAATAGCTACATAACATAGCACTTTTTAATAGATATATTTATAAGTAAAAAAGTACTTATACTTATATCAATATAAGTATTAAATTCCAGGGTTGCGTAATTCATATAGAATATGAATTAATTCAATTTATATAAATGTAAATAAAAATTACCAGTTGGTAGTATCTATATAAATCATAGATTAATTCATATTGATATGAGTAGAAGAATTGCAAGCCTGTGTCTTACTCATGGATATAAATTATTGGTGAATTAATCTAGTTATTTACAGTCCCTAAAATAGCTGATAGAAGTAGCTCTATTATTATGTAAAAAGAAGATAAACTAACAGTACTATATAGACTTTTTACTTTATAGTCTTTTTTAGCTTATAAGTAGCTTAACTTAATGCATAAACAGTAGCCTATATAAATCATGAACTAGCTTATATATATACATAAATCATAATACCCTAGAATTTGATACTTGTATTTCTACAATTATAAATTAATTCACATTCATATAAATCATGCTATGCTGTAATTCATTACTTATATTTATAAATTATAAATTGATGTATATTTCTAATTCAAATTGCAAGCCTGCCCTCATATAATTCATACTTATATGAATTGAGTACAAACTCATATAAATCTTACTCATATAAGTAGAGATTGCAAGCCTGAAACTTTATAGTCTAAGGGTCAGTGTTATAAAATTTGCCTCTGCGTACTTTTTGTTCTACGCTACAATAGGTAGGCATGCAACTTCATGTTTATGAGTACGTAGTTTACAACCCAGTAGTCTGTATGAGTTAGAATAACACAGGGCTCTTGACTGATGATCAACTTAATATAAACACCCGTACTTCCCGTTTCTTAATTATATAAACTATCTGAAACTCACTTGTTACTATTTAACAGCTATTTAAAGTAATATTTCTTAGTGGAAATAGTAATAGAAACTACATAGACTGCCGTATTAACTTCTGAATGACCTGGTTAAAGTGAGTTCAGTTACGTAAGAAACTTGCATAGCAAAAGTAATTTTTATTTCTATAAGTCACTTAAATTTGTTCCAAGCGTGAACTTATGTAGATATAGACATGACCTATCTCATATGAACTACGATGTAGGTAATACTTATGGAAATGAATTCATGCGTTCAGCTATAAGCTTAGCCACAGCTACCCGTAGAAGACAGCATAGAAGAACAATGTGTATATTAGTGCAATATACAAGTACTATCAGAGCTTTAAGTAAGCTTAGAAGTAAATAAGAAAGTCTTCGCTCTCTTATTCTCTGCGCGAATGTGGATCCCAACAACCTAAGCATGCTAGTATTTAGATGAAGAGAATATCATAGAGCTGTTGTTTAGTGCTTATACTCATGTTCTATAACTGTAGAATTGACTAGGTGGTTTTATTTATTGCTTCCATAAATACTGGTATTATAACTTCACTGCCTTTGAAGTCTAGTAGATTAAGAACTAAACCTTTAGAAAATATAGGTTTTTCTTATAGCCTTGAGCCTTAACTTATAAACAGACTTACAGTTCAACTTATAAAACAGATTTATATCAACACAGCTGTATGAACTAAAGTTCTAGATTGATTTATATGTTAAACGCGTTTCATCAAAACTATTGTTCTCTAGAAAGATAAGGTTTAGTTGCATTGATCTTTAAAGCTATGAGGTATATAATAACAAGAAGAACTTAATCCTGCCTTTTTTATTTATATATAAAGTATATGCATTTTCATCTAAAAGTGCTTATCTATGTAAATAATAAATTGCCTCTGTTAAGTATATAACTAGTACAGCTACCTTAGTTATTTAATACATATGCTAGTTAGTCAATATAAGTATCACTTAATATCTATTATATAGAATAAGAAGAACATAATCAAGCTATTTAACACTCATTATTTCCATATGAATAATTAGGCTGTGGTATTCATAGTTTAGACAAATAATACTGATATTAATAGTTATATGAATGTAGATATATACTAATTCAAATCGCAACCCTGCTATAAATAGAGCCTAGAGTGTGCTCTATAACTCTTCAAGACTAGTAGGAGTTATAGTCAGCTAGTTCTCCTTTGGCACTCCAAGACATGACGCTATAACGGCAAACGCTTTACGTCATAGCGTGAAGAATGTACTTCTATTCCAATAAAGGCATGTTTACAATTTAGATCATATCGTATCTTAGAAGTACAACTAATCGCTAGATAGTAATCACGTTTATATAAACCATCTAAAACGCAGCTGGTTGTTTCTATAGATATAAGTAATAAAGAACAAGTTTATCAGATACACTCAAGATAAGTATGTCTAGTCTTTAACTTGCTGGCGGGTGTTTAATACTAAGATTGCAATATCTACTATGGTTGCACCTTTTACTCATGAATACTTAGTTGTATGACTAATCAGCTAAATTCATAGTCATATCCTACGGTGTATGGTTTAGCTATACAGCTTAATAGAACCTATATAGTCAGAAACCAGACTATTTATACTATTCTGTTATACTACTAATCGTGCTCTTTCAGGAAGTGCTATGTATGACATTGTATAGCCAGTTGTTATTTCTATTACATGATTAACAAAACCCGGTTACTGACTACTTATGCTTGTTTTTATGTAAGGATTCTTCATATTCATGTAAACAACACAGGTCATTATTTCATACTTTTATTCAGTACTTTTAATTATGTGACTATATCCATTTTCTCATTGCATACATATTGGTTGCATAGTCTTCTCACTTATATTAATATAATGCTATTTCACTTATAATGTACATAATTAGATCTTATACGCACGCTGTTGTAGCTAGGTCACAGATGTAGAAAATGATGTTCACTAGGCTGCGAACATATCTTATAGTGGTCTTCACTACAGGCTTTAGCTACATTAGCTTGATAGTATAGCTTATGATAGCTATGTCGAAGGGTGGAGTTTTCTGATTATACTTTCGCTATATCTGTATAGATCAAACAACGATTTATCTAAATAGTGGTCACATTAATCAAGATCACAAGCCTGAACAGAGGTCACAGCAACCCTGAAGTCTTTTGTGTGTTTTCCGAAGATTTATATGACCTTTGATCCTCTATCACCTTCCTTATGCCGCATATTACAAAGCAAGGTCTACAATTTAAGGAGGACAAGAATTCATATACGCAAAATTTAATTCAAATTTTATATGACTTAATTCATATCCATATTTCTATAACTATTCCTTATAGTAATATAGATTGAAATATGAATTACACATTCTATTTATATGAATATAAGCATTGAGTAACTAACTAGGTTGTGTAGTTCATATAATTATAGATCTATTCATAATTCTTATAGGATATTTTCTAATACGCTATTTTACCTAACTTATAAGTAGGCAGAGGAGCAAATCTATAATTAAGAACATATCTGACGGTAAGTGGTACCATGAGCTATAGCTACCTCAAGCCATGTCATAGAGCCTAGGTGGATATAGAACTTTTTAAGAAGTATAGATTACTTGTAATTTGACTCACATATTTATGAGTTAGAAGAGTACTCATATAGATGCAAATATGAACTATGAGTTGCACAACCTAGAACTCAGATAAATATAAGTAATTATTTGTATGAATTAGTGTGCTTGAACAAAAATTGCAAGCCTGCTCTAGAGTATAGGTGTTCATATGGATTGCATTTATGCCATCGTTATTAAGCTGAATCTAGAAGCTCTTTAAATACACACTTCAGCAAGTTCTTGCAATACTAAAGCAAGGTTAGAAGGAGGTCCAGAACAGCCAATTCTACGCAGTGGCAAACAGTGAGCTTATGTGCTTCAATGTCATGAAGCTGAGATCGCAAAATTAGCAATTGCTGGTACCTGTTAGCGTAACTTAACGGAACTTCAAGGTGAAGGGTAATAATTCAGAGGGAGTAGGTTTTTTTAATTATGATCATCTATGTGGAGATTTGTTATAAGCTTCCCATAGATACTCTGGCTGTACTCTGGCTGTAATTATGCACATAACCTTGATTGTCCGTCGTGACTAGTACATGGGCGTCAGCAAGCCTTATATGTTGGCCTGATGGGTTATTTACGGCTTCTGCTCAGCCTTGTAAGATCTTTGTTCTAGGTCGCCATAGCTATTCTAACATCAGCCTCCGCCTATTGCTATTTTAAGTGTCAGCTTCTGCAGCCCACTGGTTCTGTCGTCTAACCTAATCTGTAGAGGGCTTTATAAAGTTTTTACGCCGTGAAGCAATCTTTTAAGCGCCGTGGACTATCTAGATGCAAAGCTCATACACATGGAAGACAGCTTCAACGGCTTATAGGTGGTTCGTTCCTACAGACGAGCCTGTTGTCGTTCACCTTCGCCATAAGATGTGGGACCTGCAAGCCTCGCGCACTCAATCAGCTATGATCCTGCTCGTGTGGTAGATGACTTCCAACAAGGCCTGCAACTTGAGATATCAGTTGAGTCGCATCACAATCGGTATCGCTTTTTGTTGAACGCCCTAAAGTCCCTCCAGTGGATAACATCCGCTCAGGCTTGGAATTTTTACTGATATGAGTAAGATCCTTACGAGTTTCTATTTAATGCATATGAATTACGAATTCATTTAATTTATACAAGTTGGACTACCATATAATTTATAATTTATATAACTTACGCTCCCCTATAATTTAATACTTAGATTTATACAGATACAAGTATATTTTTACTTATAAATATAAAGTTATTTATAAGTTTAGCTATATTTGCATAAAGATACTATATTATATAACTATTCAACGCCTATAACATAGTCTAAAAAGGTTATAGCTTCACATAATACTCATAATAGCATTTTTAACTAATATATAAATCTACTTCTTTTTCTGCTCATAAATAGGGGAATCTCTGAGTATTAAAAGTAGTTTATATAAGTTATTCATTGATTTATATTTATATAAATAAGTAGATTATATAATTCATACTTATATAAATAAGTAAATCATAGAATTCATAAGTCATAAGTCATAAATATAAGTATGTATTTATATTCACATAGATTAATTCATAATTTAGATGGCAAGCCTGCATCCGCTGCACTCAGGTAAGCCTGACTATGACATTAGAGAGACTGAAGTGATATTTCATATGAACATATGTTACCTAAATGATAGTCATACAATAACGGATATCAATATAAACCAAACCATAAGCATTAAATGACTATATTCTAGAATATATAGGAAATCCATATGACTATATTTAGTGTGACCCCAAGCATAAAAAATCAACAAGCATCTGTAGCTTATGAATTATCGACTGATTAGTTCATGGGATGATGAGGAATAACCTATATAAAGCAGGCTTGCAATTTGAATTATGGATTTATTCATATGAATATGAGTAATGAATTACAAGGTAGCGTAATTCATATTTATATGAATATAAGTATTAAATAACTAAATTGCGTAATTCATACTCATATAAATAATATTCTTATATATAGATAATACCTATGTAGCGTTTTTAAAAATAGTATATATATAGGTATTATATAGTTTAAAGTAACTACTTTTCATATATATAGGTGTTATACCTTTAAGGCAGGCTTGCAATTTGAATTGTGAATTAATTCATATGAGTATAATTAATTCATATTTATATGAATTAATTCATATTCATATTCATATAACTACGAATATGAGTATTATTCATAT
>JAMAKF010000035.1:32231-67950 GCA_023628655.1 Sarocladiaceae sp. R1802 | reverse complement strand
TAATTAACAAAATTAGTTAATAGCACTAAAATAACAAAAGCAGAGATTTACAATTAAATAAGCTTAATAATAAATAATAAAATGCTAAAATACTTGAAGCTAATATAGCTGCTGCTTTTTTAGTACTAGATTTTAATTTTATACTTAATACTAACTTTAATCCTTTTCCAAAAAATAATAAAAGTATATTTAATAATAATAATAGCTATAACAGTAATATATAAAATAATATTAGTAATAATAATAGTAATAATAAGGCTAATAGTAAATATAAGCACTTATATACTTATAAAATTAATAGCTCTACTACAGCTAAAAATAAAAAGCTAACTTAAAAATATGAAGCTTTTTACTCCATAAACAGAGAAAGCACTGCTGGCACCGCCGTTTTTAGCGGAAAGTGCCGCCGTTTTTGATGGCTCCAGCAGCGCGAGGGGTCCACGTCGGAGAGGGAAAGGCCATGTACTATATACATGTGGGCTCTGCGCCGCACGATCCCAGCGTCTGTGAGAAGGGTCCCTGTTCCGGGCCACCCCTCCATCTAACGCCAGCTTATATCCACTTCTGGCCTTTCTTTCTGCTGCTTCTTGCCATTCACGATGAGGCGCTCCCTGTGCGCGCCGACCGGTGCACTAGCGCAGTGGCCTATTTCATCCATAAGATAACAAAAGTAGCACTCCCTAAGTCACTTGCGGCCTTAGTCCTCTGCCTCTTCACTTTAGTTATGCCTTAGGACTATACTTACGTCGCCCCTTTACTCGCTTCCTCAACCCCAAGCAAATGCCCATTAACTTGGCGAGCAACACCGTTATAGCTGCAACCAAAGATGGCCTACATGAGAACCACGCAAGCTTTGTCGATCGCTTCAATGCCCAGCAAGCTCAGAATCGAGCTGCAAAACAAAAGCCTACGCTATTAGTTAAGGAATATGCTGCTCATCGAGCCCAGCTAGGCAACGTTCGCTTTATTAAGCCTAGGTACTTAGATTAAATAGAGATTAATGTTAGCGGGATCTTTAAGAAGTGGAAGCGGTATACAACAGCAACAACCTTGCTATCTCCCTGGCTTTTATTAGTCTCTTATCTTCTGCTAACCTTATTCTGCACAAATATTACACTAAGATAGAAATTAGCGATTAGAAAACAATAATTAAACACCTTAACCGCAGAATAACCTAAGACTTCCTGCTGTATATTTGCGAGCGGTATAAGATCACATTATAGAGCAGCGGTTATAAGTACATTCGCTAGTTTCAGCAGCTTTACACCACCGTAAATAGCCAGTACATAGACCGCAACAACACTAAGAAGGTGTATAAGGTATATCAGGGGGTCTATCTATTGTCCACCATTTATACCCGCGCAACTACTAAGCTTAGACATTACTTACTTACTTCAACTAGTATTACCGCAGTGTACTCATTCCCCGCTTCAGACATCGCGCGCTAAATATTAATAGGAAGCTAGTGCTTAATGTTAATAATCTTCAAGTCATCCTGATATTTAATATCAGCTACAATACAACTATCTTCTCTGGTAAATAGCATCGCATTAACTTAGCTAGCTGCTACTAGCTTTTATGCTATATAGGTGCTTAACCAGCTAAGCTAGTGGATAAGGAACAGCAAAAGCCCAAGAATAGTTCCATTCATAAACTCTTTAGCTAGAATGCCATCCAAACATCATCTTCCTCTAACAGCGGCAAGGACCAGGAAATTCCGGCGGATAAAAAGTCTAAAGAACTGCTTAGCCTTCTTACTAAAGAGACTACTGGAAGAGGACGCCCTAAGGCCCTCTGCTATGAGGATATTCAGATAATAATTATTTAACACCTAATTACTAAACAATATATGCTAGCTATGGCTATTAGGTTTATCCACCATAAGGGCGCTGATAATAAGCCTAAACCGTATATCCACCTGCCTTAATTATTTATATATCTAGGTTCTGTAGCGAATAGGCTTGCTGACGATAAGTTATAAGATTATTTTTACTTTACTCCAGCTAAGAGGCTCATCTTCTGCGTTGTTTTAATAATTATTGCCCTCGCCCTCTACAACAATGCATTTAATACACTAAATCTAATAAACACAGGCGCTATCTTTTAGTCTAAACCGCTGCGTTTTAAACACAGTATCCCGCTCCGATAAAAAAGGTTAAAGTTACTGCAGCCAATCTTTCGCCGTTATCATAGCGCAGAGCTCTGCAATAAGGAGGCTATACTGTATTCTAAGCTCAGAGATATTAGTTAGCAGAGCCTTAATTCAGGACATAAGAAAAGATAAACACCCTAATTTGCTCAGAGGGGCGCGGGCAATGCAGCTAACGGTATATTTCTACCCACCCTATGCGAGATCCTATAGGGGTTTGCTTTGCTATCATGCCAAGGGAGGTACTAACTACTTTCATTACAGGAGACGCTCCTAACTTAGTTCATGATCAGATAATACGCCAAGATCCTCGCTTCATGACTTTTCAAAGTGCCTACTTGAACAAGATCGCCAATTTTAACATACAAAATGCCTTCTTAGAAGAAGAAAAGAAGAGCTAGCTTTTTAGGTTATTTACGCACGTGAGCCTTACACATAACCCTTATGCCACTGCGGACATAGTACCTAACAAAGTCTGGGCTAATTTGGCACCGGACCCAGAGATTGCTGCTTTTAAAAAGCAATAAGCACAGCTGAAAAAGAGTAGATATTGGATTAAAGGTTGCGAGGATGAAGAACAGATCCGGCAGATCTCTAACCAAATCCGCACAAAGCAAGCGCAGCGCTATAAGCAGGTTGTTAAAGAATACTGTGAAAACTACTTCTATAATCGCCCTACCTAGGATATTAAGTGCCAGGCATAGGGTAAGGAGGAAGAGTATATTAAGCCTGAGATTAATATATATATTCTAGAGCGAGCGAAGCTCGCAAACATTTTATGCTATCAGCTGGACAGCCTAATAGAAAATTAAATTCTTAAGCAAAGAATTAAAGCTGTCCAACTTATAATGGATTTTTATAACAAACACAAAACTGCTAAGCATTACCGCGTCTAAAGACTAAGGGCGGGACCATGTGTTAAATCTAAATCGCCTAAGAGGTTAAATAAGCGTTAACTTATACCTAATTAATTTCTACTGCTTATAAAAGTAAGCTAATACTTAGACTGCATTAGCAATAATTAGCTATTTTTTAAGAAGCGCACTTTTAAATACTTTTATTTAACTATTAAAAATAATTATTTTAATAATTAGTATTTTATTAAGCGTAAGCGGGCATATTAATATAGCGAAAAAATAATATGTATATATCCTACTTATAAAGTTCTAAACTAAGGTTAAGACTTAGAGTTTACCTTTATAGATTACTTTTAGGCACATATTTAAAAAGTTCACTATATTACGCTACAGTTATCAGACCAAGTACAGCAGAGGCGGTTGTGTAAGGTGAGGCATTATAAAATAATTATAAAATAATTTTTATAGTAGATAAGAGGCGAAGGGATATTAAGATAAAATATAGGTGTTAAAGATTAAATTAGACGGCATAGCATATAATTCTGTATTATATTTAAATACATAGTAAGGCCACCCATTAAAGCTTTACCTATTATATCTAATATTACGACTAGTATTGATGAACGTAGGTCTCGACCGTCCAAGGGGCAAACTTGGTGTTGAGCCTTGAACCAGGTCCCTGGTTCCGGAAGGTACCGCTGCTACTGGTCCCACTGCCTGGCCTTAAGTGTACTGATGCGCTGCCCAGTAGCCTGTAGGATTTGGAGAGTAGTAGCAACATGCAGGCCTGCTGCTCGGCCCCGTAGGGACTAGCCTCCCGACGACACTCGGGGATCGGGGACTGGGCTCAATGCCAGGGCTTGTTACGTTGCTAACGTCTGAGAAGTTCCCACTCTCCACTTTCGATTGACCCGGTGTCGTTGAAGATAAGTTAGCGGAGGCAGTGTCGTAAGGCTGCAGGTAGCCACGGCGGAGCTGTGACTCGGCGGTAGGCCTTAGACTAGGCTCTTAGTTCGGTGCACCACGGCCAATTCCCATGCGTTGCGCCGATTATCTAGACTGAACCTCGGGTCGAACGAAAATGCACACGCCCTACTGCTGGGTAGCACTGTGCGTACTCCGACAAGGGTTAACCGGCTCATTTCTCAACTTGAAATGATGAAGCTTGTATTTGATCCCCAAAGAAGGGAACAGGGTAGTACAGAGAACTAACAAGTCGAAGGACCAGATTTACCGAAATAGGCAAGTGGTGGTCTGATCCCTTGGACCGCATCATCAATGGTGCCTAAGCGCTGCGCCACCTCATCACATTCACTAAAAGGGGTAAGAACACTCTTGGTTAATAGTGCGCTTTGACCTTCATTTGCTCACAGAAAGCTCTATCGCGAAGATGGCAGAACGGCTTCTCGATCATCTCTTGGAAGTCATATTGGCCTATGCCTCTGCGACAAGACCTTCCCTCCTCATTGAGCCTATCCTCGAACAAGTCAATTTGAAGCAAGACGAGGTAGCTGAGCCATCCCTGGAAACACCAAAGCCAGCACTTTGGGCTCTCACCACCGAGATCGGACTACCTTCAGTCGACCACCAGCACTTGCTCTGCAAAGCATGCCTTGTCTCGAAGAAATGGTACAATGTAGCATCCCGACTTCTGTACCGGCAGCCCAGATTCGTGGATAGGCAACACCGATACGGAACCAGGTACCTTTGGCGCACTGTCGTGGAGAACTCACGTCTGGTGGAATACATCAAGATGTTGGACTTGCAGCTTTTCAAGTGGGATGAGACTATCGGATACAAGGAAAAGGCCCTTCTGCGGGAGCGAGTGCCACATTCTGTTCGCCAAAGATACGAAGAACACGTCGCTAGGTATGGTCGACTTATTGAGGGAATCCAAGATCGGGACTTTTACGAGGAAACAGCTGAGGAGGAGGAGGCTAGACGACGATGGCCGATCCCGGAACACGTGCGCCGCCGTATGGAAGCCAACACTGCGGCCAAAAGAAATTACGACCGCATTTTTGAGCGAAGAGAGCGGTCCCCAGAAGACTGGAAATGGATGGACGCTATGGAGGAGTGCATGGAAGAGCAGACTTGCTGGACGGTACTGCTATCGCTGTTACCAAACTTGACTCATCTCAAGATGATAACAAAGGAGACCGAGACTACACCGGTGTGTGCCGGGGCTGTTCCTGGCTCACTATCTAAATTGGTCTGGGCTCAGGTCAGTTTCGGCACCTCTCGATGCCTTTCTCTTCACAAGCTTGACTCGCTTGCAAAGGCGGCTCCAAACTTAGAGACTCTAGTCATCGACCTACCAGGGGAGACTGTGACTTCATACCAATCCGGGTACGGAGGAGAACACGACATCTCACAGGTGCCTGTGTTTGCCAACGTAACCTGCTTATGCCTCTGCCATGGCTTTATGAATATGGAAGCGGGAGAGTTCAAGGAGCTGGCTGTCTGCTTCCCGCGCCTGGAGCAACTGGAAATCATCAGACCGGAAGATAAAGTTGAGGGCTCAGCGGAGTTGAGCAGATCATTGAACGAGCTGGTAAGACACATACCGAAAGTCCGAGATCTACGTATCACCTGGGGTGGTATGGCTGGCATGGGAGCCGACTTGGCACCTGTAGCTGCATCGTTGAGGGCGCTCAAGGGATTGCAACGCCTGTGGGTGCCCGTCTACAGTCTCAATCTAGACTCCTAGCATGGTCTCATAGACATCCTGCCGAGCAGTATCCGGCATTTGTCAGTCTCTGTCGAGATATACGACCACGACACAGACGCTCTCCTACGTGCTATCGAAGAATTAGGCCGGGAAGCTGGACAGTCTGCCACTCGCTTCCCCGACCTTGCATCGATAGCGGTGACAGACTGGGCGTTTCACGGAGCCGAGGAGGGTGAACCTTGGGATCTTTTACCTGATCCGGAACGAGCGTTGGCGGTGAAGAGAGTGGCTGGAGTCCTGCTGGCGAACGGGATCGAATTTCTCGTACAAGGAGTCCGGGCTGTTGTCCCAAAGCACGATACCGCGCAAGAGATTGTAGAGTTGTTTGGGAGCGACCAGAAACCAGATGCAGAGGAGATGATGACTAACAACAGGCCGAACGCGACTTGGACGATAGCACACCCTCAAGCCTGGTCGTGGGAGGGTGTGGTTACGTGAATACTTAGATACGTGAATACGTCAAGATGTCGGTCTTGCATACCTGGCTCCTTTCACGCCAGCGTCGCAGGTAGCTGTCTTAGACCGACGAATTGGCGGGGAAGGGTCAGTTACCGGTGCGGTGATGTTTTCGGCCGTGCCTGCTTCATTCTGCTGGGTGACTCTCGGCTGCGTCAAAGGCAAATCCGGGATCGCTTGCTGAATCGTAAAAGAATCCATGGCTGCTCTAAGTAGAGCCAGATTGCTTGCCCCGGTTCCCACGCTCTGTAATCATATCCTCCAGCTCGTTCAGAACTATGGCCTCGGACCCACAATGTCTGTTCCACTGGGAGACGACTGTAATGCGCTCTTGAAGATGGCCGCGTAAAGACTCTCGACGTCCCGCGCACTAGCTCAGTTTGGCTGACTGGACAGTGTGCTAAACTTGTCCTTGATCGTAGCACGGAAGCCCTCAGACCCATCCGTCAGGCAGCCCAGGTCAATTGTGCCTTTTCCCGGCTGCTTAAGAGAGGCTTTCTGCTGCTGGAAGTTCTTCGTGAGCAGGCTCAAGCAGTCAGTCCTTGGGATTCAAGCCGTAAAAGTCGAGAACCTCCGGAAAGCGACTTGACATGCCGGGATTCGTGTCTAGGAGGCGATTGATGTTGTCCTCGTAGCCAGCTAGGACGGTGATTTGACGCTTGCGATACTTCTCCTTCATGCAGGCCTTATCAAGAGCCTCTTTTGCATAATACGCTTCCGCCAGTCGATAGGCCTCATCGATGAGAAGCACCTTACCCAGGGCCTTGTCAAGCATCTGGCGTACTTTCGGCCCAGTTTGACCGACGTACGGTCCAATAATGTCAGAGGCAGAACAATCAAGCACGTCGGCACTCGCGAGAAACCCAGCATCATAGATCTCGGAAAAAAGTTGGCGAGGTATAGCCCTGAGGCCATGGCGACACTATGTCAAGAAAATCGTTCTCTCTGGCGGTGGTACCAACCCTTATACCCAGGCCGCGCAGGATCAGGGTGGTTATCTATCACGTGACTGAGCACGTGCTGTATCGTCACTAGTCGCATCGGGGAAGGCTTGTTCTCTCCTGTTGCGAGTGTGGGGGTGAGGGGCGGGGAAGCTGAGCAGGCCATCTGACGACATGATCTTGGTTTGCAGCAAATGTGTAAACGTCATCGGTGATTCTTATTCATGACAAGTCCTTCTGATCGCTTGCAAGTCGAACAGCGGATACCAGCTCCTACATCCTGCGAGTCTTGGGCATCCTGAAGAGCAATCTTAAAGGGTTCACAGCCTACACAGGATTAGCTCAAGATCTCTTTTTTAGTTACAACAACGTTTCACCGGCGTCATGCGTCCCTCCAACATTGACAACCGCTTTCACGGACACTCTGAAAGGCTTCGTCGCTTATTACCCGCTAAAAGAGCCGCTTCTCAATACTCCGGTTCTGGGAATAGCGGAATGTCTGCTATGCCTTTGACTAAACACCCACGTTGTGGAGTCTCTATTGCCTGTAATCGCTGCCGTCTTAAGAAGACGCGGGTAAGCCCTGTCATATTACTAAATTGGTTTTTTCCACTCTGAATCTACGAGTCGTGCGTGGGGAAGTATTATACTTCCTCCGGCCCCTGGTAGTGTAGTTCCGGTGGTACAGGATCAATTAACATTTTAATACAATTTGTAGTGCAATGGGGCAAAACCTGCTTGTGCTTCCTGCGCCAAGGCACATAAGGATTGCCTATATACAACCCCGATCGCGGCGAAGACGAAGAGCGGAGACCTGTTGGTTCAGGCCATTCAACTCCTCAACACCTTGGTCCCATCGCAAGCGACTGCGCTAATATCGTCTATGCGTAGCACGGAAGATCCGGCAACTATAATATGCTCGCTCCGACACACTGCAGAAGCTGCTAATCAAGCTTGTCCCCGGCTTGCCCCTTGCTCAGTGAGACAGCCATTATTCACTAGCGATCTTGAGGTGGAACAATCCTCAAGCATTCCCAGCTCCAAAGACGCACACTTCACCGATGAATCCTGCATACCCCCCCGAACAAAAGGCCCTCTATCTGTCGACTCACCTGGTCGAACACCGCAGCAGCCATCAAACGAAAGCCTCGCGGCGGCTGGAGAACTTCGCGCTGGCTACACCGCACCCCCGTACATGAAAGAAAAAGTGCGCATATCAATGCAACCGATGTCATATTGAACTGCCATAGCCTTCTTGCTGACGGGCTTCACTTTATAGGCGTTAGGACAGAGCTCGTGCACCTGTTGCAGGATAGTTAGAGATGATGAGGTACGCAACTTTGATAGCCGCCAGGCTGAGGAAAGGCGGCTTCGAAGTGGCTTACCGCCCGGGACTGCTCTGTCATCAGCCTCGCTTGACATACAGGGCAGGCAGGTAGAACAGGACAAGTCAGAAGCTATGCTTTCAGTCCCAACTCAGCTGACTACATCGAGGCAAGTTCTTGACTCACGCACCTTCCGCGTAGTATCTTCCTGAACGAAACACATACACAGCAGAAAGATACCTTCTGACAATACTACTAGATTTTGGAACGATGTACTCGAAGCCAACCCACTGGATATGGGTATTGCTACTTACTTTGGCTACAATCAGGTACTAGCACCCTTGGGCAGGCCGAAGGTTCAGACAGGATTGAATATCTGGACCACCGTCACGGGAGACATACATCTCATTCAACATCTGCTTGCTCTCTACTTCTGCTGGGAATATCCGACAAACACAACCCTGAGCAAAGAACATTTTTTTAAGGACTTCAGTGAGGGAAGGCCTCGTTACTGCTCGTCTATCCTCGTGAATGCCCTGCTCGCCCTGGGTTGCCAATTCTCCAGCAAGCCCGGATCGAATACCGTTCCTAACGGGATGCACGCCTCTGGAAATCATTTTTTTGACGAATGTCAGCGTCTGTTGTCCCTAGAGGAAGATCATTCTGCGCTCACAACCATCCAAGCGCTGGGCATTATGTCAATTCGCGAGACAAGATGCGGGCGCGACTCGACAAGTTTATATTACGGCAATCAGAGCATCCGGCTCGCGTTGGGAATAGATCATTCTGGACAAATTGGTGGAGACGCGGATGAGCTTGCTGTTCGAAGCGCCACATTCTGGGGTGCTTTCGTCCTTGACAAGTAAGATTTATGCTTACCAAAGCTTAAAGGGACCACAGGTCATTGCCTCAGTAGCTAATGAAATCCAGTGCTCGGTCTCTCGTCAAGAGCGTGCTTCCGCAGTCCTCCCGCTATCCTTTCCTGCCACCGAAGCCCCCTGTGGACATTCACGCTGAAGCAGCATGGTGGATCCCTTACTCTGACGATGGTTCGTCCTCCCAAGCGTCAAGAACTATCACTGTTACTATCAACTATTCTGACTATTACTCTATATAGGTGTATCTGATTTGCAGTCGGCTCAACAGACGTCTAACACCCGTTTGACGTTCGATAACTTCTGTGAACTCAGCAAGGTCGTGCACCAGTCTCTTTATAATCTCTACTCTCCAGCAATAGCCACGACCAGCCGAGACCTTCGCAATATATATACAGAGTATCTCAACTGGTACGACCGCATACCAGAGTCTCTGAGGCTTGGCTTGAATTTCACCCCGGCCGTTCTCTTCACGCAGTACGTTGTTGGCGCCACCCTGAGAGTTTTGCAAATAGAGCTGATCATTGTGTCAGCATGTCTTATCATTACGCTATCCTTCTACTTTTTCGCCCTTTCATAAAATTCAGGATTGTCGGGTCCGCCATTCTGCCGCGCGATGTCTGCTCACAAGCTGCAGACGCGATACAGGGTTTGCTTCGCTCGTACTCTGCGATGTACACATTGCATCGCACGCCGGCGCTATTGCCACAATTTGCATTAGAGGCTGCGATCATGCGTCTCGCAGTCACTGCACACCCCAACACCAGATCGATGGAGCACGACCATAGATTAAAACCTTCTCAACAACTAGAGGAGTCGGCTAGTGTTGCGCGCGCGGTTATTCAGGGGTTGAATGATCTGAGGGAGATGTCGCTCCACCATCAATTCGCCGGTCAAGCTCTCGAATCTCTCCACTATCTCACAAGAACTTGGGGGATCGGACCAAGTGCGTCCGATGATGTCGTACCATTTCCGTCTCACGCGCACGGCACTAGGACCTACACAATTAGCCTTGACTTCAACGCTCCAAAAGTGAGGGGGGAAGACTTCATACGCGCAGATTTAGGCGCACTAGCGCCTGAGGAATCATCGACTTTGGCAGACCTTATCCCAATGATACCTGCGGCTCCAGAGACTGCGACGGATATGATCAATAACCTAGACGTTGCGAAGCCTGTGTTACAAACTCAAGCCTCACGCCGGACTATTCCAGAATGCTCTATCCGATTCAGTCCAGCTCAGTACGATTACGATGAAATTGTCACACAAAGCCGTGTGCGGACAAGCGTTTCTAGGAATAGCATCTGTAACACTGCTCATTACAGTAATTCAAACTTCAGCCCAAAGGAGTGGAGAGGAGTGAAGACCATAGCACGAGCTCATCCCAGGACATCAGCGAGAAGGGAAGGAAGTTCAAGGAGAAGGTATGTCATTTTCTTCGCATGGGGAATGTTAACTAACTGAGACGAAAGTGCAAATTAATTGTTTGTGCATCATGTCATTCTTGCCCCGCCGAAACTATCGACTCCTCAATCCAACGCTACATGCCTGTTTCAATCTGGTTAAGGTCTCAGCGGGAACCTTTCTCAGCACCAGCTGCCTGCATTCCAAAGCGCAGTCTGCGGAAAGAGGCTGCTTCACTACGCCGGCAAGTCCATCAAGGCGACCGCGTACTGGGGCATAATGTACCCGAGATACTAGCGGAGTCTTAGGATGATACGAGAACATGCCTTGACATACGACGAGGCTTGCAAGAGAATTCGAGGGACCAGTGATGTTGGGCCCCAGTGGTTCGCGCTATTCCCATCGATGTCCTTGGGCTCATACATAGTGGCTATGTGCGGACAGAACTAGCGGTGACGAACAAGCCGACCAGGAGCATGGTGACGCGAAGAGGATTTAGGTTGCAAATCATGGTATCACTGGACCTTTTATGGCGGCGGAAAAGTATGGTAAGAGTCGTCTTTGTCGTCGGGACGTACCTTGGCTCGCTTCTCCCGGCAGGGCTCGCAGGCCGTGCGAGTGATGCGCTGGTGTTGGCGCTTGATGGGTTTGGCAACTTTTGAAATCGTCCTTGTCGAAGCTTGCTCATATGTGAGCAGTGTCTTAATGATAAGATTCGTGGTGGGCATGTAAAGTGGTCCTGTGCTGTTGGAGCAGATTTATGCTGGTGGGAAGTGCCTCGTTTCTGATGTATAAGGAGGTTCAAGTCTGCTGTGTTCGCACAGGCTTCGAGAATTCTGCAAGGTGATGCAGAGGAAATTTGAATCGAAAGGGCGACTGCCGAGGGGAGGAAGACGAAGTATAGCAGAGCATGTCTGCTGTGAAATGAGCATCTGATCCGTATGAATGAATCTATCGCATGACGTCAGGAACAGCACGACAGCAGGGATGGCGGGAACGCTTTAGGCAAATAAGGAGGGCATTCCTTGGGATGGTGTTGGGAAATGATGGGACTTTGCGACAATTGGCCGGGGGAACGGCAGGACGGCGTTAAAGAGAATTGACTCGGCACCGCAAACAGGCTTTCCCCGTTTGGTTTGGGGCACTGACACGTGTACCGGCAAGTACCCTTCACCGCTTTGCAATATGTGGTCATGACATCGTTGCTCAGACAAACCCCATTCAGAGGTGTTCCGGCTAATCGTTCGCTCGGGCAGGTTACCGCTGTTTCAGTTAGACCTTACCGGTACGTAGAGGTAGCTAGGCTCCTACCCTGTTGGATGAGCATCTCAGCAGTGAACATGCTCTTCTCCATAAACTCTTCATCTCTTACAGCGCATCGCGTGTATCAGGGCTTGATCGAGAAATCGCCAATTAGTCATGGCCACGCGGTCTCTCACCATCTGTTCTTTTACACAAGCCCCCATTGATGCCGTAATCGTTGCTGCTGTTCCCCCATATGTCGCTGCTAATCCCCTAATCGAACTTTCATACCGTCTTTGCAGAGGCTCTCAGAACGATTCATCCAGGTTGCTATTATTTGCCCCCATATACCCTTGCCGCGTGGGTGCTTTGAGGCGAGAAAAAAGGAATAGATGGTGTTTCCAAGCGGGGTTGAGTCTCTCACAGCCATGACGATAATTTAAGCGCCCGGCAATTTGCGCGCACGAACATTGGAGCATAATTTCGAGCGCCCTTCTGCACGTAGACGTTGCTGTGACGCAATAGTTGGCAGCTGGGCCTGAGTGTCCGCCCACGTCCTATAGTCGCCGATTACTGTCCTGGAGATTGCCGGCAAGGGTCTTCACAACCTGACTATGGTCAAGACCGCCGAGTCAAGTCGTAACATCGATTTTTCGATCAAACATAAGGCAAGCTGTGTTCATTGAGCGAATGAGAACAGAGGCAATCTGCGGGTCCAGTGATGGCACACCGAGGCCAGTGCTTTTCGTAATCTGGAAAGCTCAACCACCAAGGTTTCAGTGTACATCGAATCAGCTGATGTAATCCCTCAGCATCGCATTCTCCTCACAATTGGCCGCGTGTAATTCTACTGTGGCTAATGCAGGTGCCGTAATAGCTTGATCGAGGTCAGCGATGACGGGTGCCGGTATCATCTCTTCGCAGTCATACCCCCGTGGCGCCAGTCTTGTGCAGATCCCGCAGCACTCTGCACGCGAGTGCAGCTGTGATCACTCCATTTTACAATGCCACGGATAGCAGTGCCCCGACAACCGCCTCGGTGATGCGGAAAGATTGGCTCAATTCCTCGTAACTGTACATACAGATGGGGAAATAGGTGAGTCATTTTTCGTCAGTCGAATAGAACATAGCGTTAGCTGTGTACAGCAACGAGGTATGCCAGATGATGGTGTAATGTGACGCTGTGTACTTGGATTGATAGATGATTACGAGCCTCTTAAGTTGTTCAACGCTAGCAGTGTATGCGGCAGAGACCTGAAGAGAGGTCGAAAACGGGGAAATCGGTAAAAACAGATGCCGGCAACGTCAAATACAACGAGTGATCTGCCATTGGCTGCTGCGATCCGCGGGCATCCCGGCTGCTGTCATTGGATAGGCTCTCACGTTGCCATACATCGGTAGCCGCACTAACGGGACATGGGGCGGCACCCTCTCCCCTTCCCGTCATTCTCGTCCATAGTCTGGTGTCACAAGTGTGACAAAGTGGGCCACAAGTGGTTAGACGATTGAGTCCTGTTGTGCTTGGCCAACCCGATGTCAGTCCTATTCAGGGCGCAAATCGGAGAACAAGCTGGAACCACAGGTGAAGCAAACTAAGTATGATAATGCAGTGATCCACCTAGCTTGGCAGTATTAATGCCCGGTGTTTCTCCCTTCTTTAGGCCCATCATCTTATTACGACGCTTTTCGTAAGTGTACATCTGGTTACTCATAGACCAATTCTCTCAAGCCGTTCTTCGAAGCCTCCAATCTCACAATGCCGTCGTCAACTATCATTGTCGGCGCTGGCAACTTTGGGGCTGCCACAGCTCTTTCCTATGCTCAGAAAGGTGACGTTCAAATCACCCTTATCGATACCGCTGCTTTTCCCAGTCCCAGGGCGGCATCGCACGATGTTAACAAAATCGTCCGTGATGACTACCCGGACGCGCTCTACATGGCAATGTTGAGAAAAGCTATGCCTCAATGGAGAAGCCACCCACTTTACCGCCCGTTCTATCATGAAGTGGGTATGCTGAGGGCTGATGAAACAAACTTCGGTCAGAAGAGTATAGCCTCTTATGAAGCAGCTGGCGTTCCGACAACTGCAAGGTTCATGGCTGTCGAGGAAGTTCGACAGCAGTGGAACGGAGCCTTCGCAACCAGCAACCTGGGCAATCTATCTCACATTCTTTACAACCCGGCGGTCGGTTTTGCTGAAGCAGACAATGCGCTTGGAGCTATTGTGCAGGCTGCTGTCGATGCTGGCGTTAATTACGTGGTTGGGGATGTGGACAAGCTCATGATCGATCAAGACGGTAGCTGCTCGGGCGTCTCGCTCACGTCAGGAGACACGATGTCTGCAGACCGTGTCTTATTGAGTATTGGCGCGCGAACGGCGACAATGCTTGCTCGCAGCGCACCAAATATGAGGGAACTTCATGCTGGTGTCCGAATCCTCGCGACGGGTGCAGTGAGCTTCAAGGCCAAATTGAAGGGCTTGCAGAAGGAGAAATTCGCGCCCATCCCGGTTTTCAAGAACTGTCTTCCAGCTGTGAAAGGTAAAGCAATGTCTACGAAATGGAAGCGAAAGCTACATTAGACTGACAATTCTCACAGGCGAGGGCATGTCGATTCTGGGGGACGGTACGATTAAGTTCAACTGCGATCTCTGTTTCACAAACTACAAAACCTTTGAGCCAACCGGGGAGAAGATGTCCGTTGCCCCGGAAGAATTAGAGTATAATGTATGGACTTCGGGCAAGTTCATCAAGTTTTTTGAAGCGCGTGCGAGGGCGACCATGGATGGCCTGTACGGCGACGAAGTCCGGGAGGTACGGATCGAGTCGTACAGGATGTGTTGGTAGGAATACCCCCGCACAAGTGGAAGCTTGCCTGTTAATCGATGTTCGCAGGGATGCATCAACTCCGACGCACGACTTCCTAATCACGCCCCATCCTCACTGCCCAAACCTTTATCTTGCCACTGGGGGATCGTTCCATGGATGGAAATTCCTGCCAGTGATCGGAGACTACGTGATGGACATGATGGAGGGTAAATTGCCGAAAGAGTATGCTGATCGTTGGGCTTGGGATCAGCCTCGCACCGGCGAGTCGGCCAACCCAACCTACCAGATTGTGGGTGACTTGCAGGACCTGGTAGACGGCAGGGTGGCTGGCCAGCGCCCTCCTTTCGAATGACAGCGCTCAGCGGCAGCCTCATAATATCCTGGCCCGTGGGATTTGAACCGCAAGATTCGATATTGCATACGTTCACTTCATCATCTCTTACCACTTTTCCCAAACGTCATCCCGAGTCTTCCGTGGCTAGCCTTGCGCTAAGGACGATGAGCAAGTGCCCACCTTTGACGATAACCGATCACGGCTGACTTTGGTTTCTCCCCTTCGCATTTGACTCATTCTGCTCTTTTAGTTCTTTCACTACGATATCTGTTGCGCTGTTAACAGGCTAGTGGACTTCACAGTGGAGTTGGGTAGGCTTCATACTGGACCTGAAGCGGAGATTTTCCATAGAAAGAAGTGAACCTGGACGGTGCCTGATTTGGTAAGAAAGTCGTTGCACAGCACACAGGGAGGAGCGATGGAATGGACATTGTAGGGATTTCTTTTCTGGCAGTTCCGCATCGGACCTTGGCCTATTTACACGACTTTTCCTCATGAACTTTGTGATGCTCTTACACAATTGACATAGCGACATAGCGACCTGAATTTTGGACTTTCAAGACTATTACTACCAGTAGTCGAGCGGAGTCGAACGAATTTGAACTGAGAAAGCAATCCCAGGCAATGCCTTGGCGGTGACGGGCGTGGAGATTTCCGATGAAAAGGTTACAAGGGTCAGGGGGGGAATACCAGGGTGCGAGGTACATGAGCTTGGTCGATGACAAGTGATGTGCACGGCGGTTCCTCGACTGACTGGCTTCTGTTTGTTAAGCCTGCTGTCGAATGCCTTTCGAGGAGTTTCGCTCGAGGAGGCGTCACAAGCCGCCGAGACCACATTACGAATATGGAGGGAGTGTTACAAATCAACTGACATGGCCTACAGGATGGGCCGCTCAGCTTATGAGGTAACCGACGCTATGAAGTACGCGGGGCCGCTGGGGACATCCGCCGGACAAGCTATCAGGCAGACGTCACGTGCCAAGTCCATCCCGTCATCGCAACCCGCTGGGCCGGTCACCTTCATTCTCCCAAGCTCGAAGGCATCCTCGTCGTCAACGACGGCTACTGAGTGGATCTCGAGTGGTCCAAGTCAGCAGGAGCCTTAACGTGGCTGGTTTGATGCCGGCAACGTTTCGAATGGCACGACACGTTCCTCGTCGAATGCCTGCAGATGCATCTCATCACGGTAATTAATCCATTTAGGGGGCATTCGTAATGTGTTTTGGCGTCGCAGGGTTTTGTCGTTGTGTGCCGTCGTACTCATGGGTGTGTGTCTCCGAGCCTATCGCACGAGCAGGCCTCATAGTGGTCTTCCCAAAATTGTATCGTCACTGCGAGGCGCTTGGGGGTGAAGGGTGGCCGTGGTCGTCTAGGATTAGAGACTGTATGGCGGTGCCCAACACAAGTCGCGGGGAGAGACCTGACGTGGAAGTGTCGGGAATGCGGTAAGAATGCATCGCCTATTCGTGTGCACGCCAGACTCTGGGTTTCGCGATGATTTGACTGGTTGATGGCGTGAACCATCGCTGATGCAGGCGAATGAGGCTGGGTGTAGATGCAGGCAAATGCTTCGAAATGACTTCATCGCAGCACTTGTTTTGATCTGACTGCGCTTCTCGTTGAGGCCTCGACGCCTCCCTGTTCACTGACTGGAAAACGCAGGCTGTTCGGTCTCATGGTTTCGGGAAGACCGTCGTTGGACGGTAATGTCAGCAGTACTAGGAGTATGTCAGGCAGCATTAAGTTAGTAGTACGAGTCGCTGCTCTGCCACTCTTTACAGCCACTGCCGCTAAACGCGTCTCGACTTCAACAGGTGGTAGCTCCTTCCGGGTATTGGACTTGGTAGAATCACAAGAAAGTCGCCCAGGGTGCTGCTTGCTTTCTCAGCCGCCTACTAAATGCTAGTGTCTGTCCGGTCGTCTCAGCACCTGACGCCGTCTGTACCACACTGGTAAATGCCCACCACCCTTCCCGCAATGCTAGCACTGAGGTGTGCCATCCACTTTCAGCTACTCATTCATAGGGGCAGGCAAGCAGGGCAGAGTTGCGGTGCTAGAACCATATTAGTATGAGCTGCGTGAACCCCCTGTCCCACCTGCCGAAATGCTGCTATCTCATCTTCTCGTATGAGGTCTTGGATGTACCTTCATCCTTGCCTTTCTCGTTTCTCATCCTCGCTCATTCATGCGCCGGTTTCTTGCTCCTATGACCATTTGCAGCAGTGTCGTTGATCCCTCCTATCCTCCCGTCGCTTTTCTTATCGACATCGAATAGTATCGCGCCGACATAATTCGAGCTGCACAACTTGGAGCTTTGTCCACGGCAGTGGCCCGTGCTTCCGACCCCAACATCTCCCTACGTCAACAGTTATCGCCCATATGTCTGGCCAAGCCCTTGGATGTCAATAATCCAAACCACAGCCTCTATCTATTGCCGTTCGGCCAAAACCCTTGAGGCAACACATCAGTTCTGGGCCAGGCCAGGCGCAGCTTGTCGAGTATATGCTTGGAATGTTTCATCATGGTCTACTGCGGGAAGCCGTCCAAAGGCTGCTCCGTTTGTCGTGAGCGCAAAGTTCGGGTGGGTTATGCCACGACTCCAAATAATACCCTTTAGGCGGTCGCGGGAGACGGCAGCCTCGTAACGCGCATACTGACGTAGAACACCGTTGTTCAGTGCGATCGGAAGGAACCGAGCTGCGGTCAGTGTCTGAAACGGGATCACCGATGCCCAGGCTATAGGAATTTGGTGGATTTCATGTTCCGCGACGAGAGTAATCATGTTATCAAGAGGGCCACGAACACGTGCAGTCGAGCAGCGAAATCAACGGATACGAGCACACAAGACAAGAACACAGTCTTAAAGACCGCATCCTTCTTACAAGCCCAATCTGCGGCTTCTAGGTCGGTGTCTCGACTGGCCTCACCGGCGTTACCCCAGGTTTCACACCCACTAATCGAGCGGCCCGAGCCGAGCCTACCTTCGTCATCGCCACGGTCCACTTCAGGCTTCAGAGCCGCTCACGAGCCTGTGACCAGAGCATCTCGCCGACCTGTCTCTTACGTCCAATCATCTCTCCTTGGAGTTTTGACACCGCAAAGTGGCCGGATGTCTTCCGTGAACTCTGAGGATAGCCGAAGCGACGAGAGATGGAAGAAAGCTGGCCATCAGCTGATATTTAGGTACTACGACCCGGAGCAGGATATATATGTGCCGCAGCTTCAGATCAACGGCGTGGACGGCGAGGAGACGAACTGCACCGACGAAGGCGAGGACTTCGCGAAAGCCCTGGGTTCCCTTACATATTCGCTGTCCCCGTCGCTTTGTGAGAGAGGCGTCGCTTTCTTCTTTTCCAGATATGCCGCGGTGGAGCCAAGCTGCCACCAAGGCTTCAACTTCATCTACGAGATTTGGAGACTACCACGGCCCCCGGGAGCTTATTCTGCTAGTGCTGTGGATGGCGTAACCGCAAGCATGATAGCAGTCGATCTTACTGGGCTATCGAAATTGACAGGGAGCCAAGAGGCTCAAGAGCAAGCGCGACATAGCTACGGCATTGCGCTGAACCTGGCAAAATCAGCTCTGCAAGATCCCACCAAATGTGTGTCCGACTCGACTATGCTTGCGGTTCTGATCATTGGTACGTACGAGTCCTTCGCAGAGCGCAGCCCGCAGACAATGAGCGCCTGGCAAGACCATGTCAGTGGCGCCGTAGCTTTGGCCAGCATGAGGGGGAAAGCTCAATTCACAACCAATGCAGGCACACGCATGTTTCTAATGCTATGTCATAACGTTTTGGTCAGCTGCATTCAGAGCGGGCTGCCGATGCCGCAATCCATGGTAGAACTGCGCCTCGAATTGGTACAAAGTTCGGAAAGTCAGAGTCCATCATGATTTGCGCATCCCATCTATTGCGCACACCAGACATGGTTTGACATCAACCGTCCCCTGATCACAGACTTGGACGAGATCGTTGGGAAGATTACGGAAATTGAACGAATTCGCTGACCTTCTCGCCGCTTTGCCAGGGTCATGAAGCTACCGTAGCGTTCAACTGCAGCAGGACAATCCAGCCGTCTTTGGCCGATTTCGCCACATACGGAGTGTCGCAATAGATCACGCTGTGGAACGGGCTGCGAACGGTCACATTACTGGTACAGGAGATCATTCTGGAACAACTCTACACCTATACGTCTACTTTCGCTTCCACCACCATGCTTCCCGAGCGTTATCAGCATCTCCTGGTCAACACAATGAACATGCTGGAGATGCTCGGAGACGCCATCATCGCGAGCGTACCATAGCATTTCGGTGTCGTCTGTTCGAGAACCGTAGATTTCGAGCAGTCAAGAGAGGGGATTCCACCGCTCTCGCGCGAGCCAGAGACAATCGAAGCCGTGCTTTCGAGCACTCAGCCTCGCTGTTCTACGCCACCTCAGGCGGCATGGAAGACAGCGTTGCCGGTACCGACCGGCCCGACCCTTTTCGATCCGACCAAAGCCTCAGGAAACGAAGGCATGACCGAAAGGTTCATGACTCTTGCTTTCATGAGCAATAGCATACTGTGGCCGCTCTGTTTCCTTGGCATGTCTTCTTCGTGCTTCCGAGAGAAGCGCGAATATGTGATGGATCGACTGGATGCGATCTATCAAGACACAAAGTTGGACCAGGCGAGGAGTCTAGTGTCTGATCTTTGCAGGAAGCGGAAAATGACCAGTGTAGGTACGGACCTGATGTGATTGTGCTGGTACTAAGTGGACCTCTTGGTCAATCGACCGGCCGATCATCTTCGTGGCCCACAGCCTTGGAGGCATCGTGCTAAAGAGTGTAAGTCAGCTGGTGCGTCAGACATACGCTGGAGTTGCAAGCTCATATCTCTAGGCTCTCATTCACTCTGATGCGGCGCGACAAGGCGCAGTGCCTGAACATCGATCGATCAGAACGTCAACATACGGGATTCTGTTCATGGGGACCCCTCACCAGGGCGGCAACGGCGTGCAGCTGGGGCGAGTTCTGGCGAACGTGGCATCGCTCGCTATACCGGCAGACGATCGACTTTTGAAGCACCTTGAGCGCGAGTCGGAGTGGCTGCAGCAGCAACTGGGGCAGTACACCCCGATCAGCGGCGACTTTGTAACGAAGTTTGCGTAGGAGCAGTATGCTACACTAACTGCGTTAGGTGGAAGCATCATGGTATGTAAGCGTATCTCTATCATCAGACCGTGAGGACTAAGCAGTAGAAGGTGGTGCCGAAGGCATCGGCCGTTGTGCCGGGACACGCAGACGCGGAGCCGATAGTTATCCACGCAAATCGTACCTCCATGGTTCGGTACCCGTCAAGGCGAGCTATCGGATACGTAACGGTGTCGGAGCACTTGCAGCTTATGGTCAGGGACCCTCGAGGCAGCGTGCGACAGCGGTTCGAGGTAGAAGGGAGAACTGACGACGCTAGTGTACCTCAGCATGCGTAGTATGAGAATAGGGTTGACTTTGTACCACTCAGCGCGAGATAACGTCCAACGTTTCACTCTTGCTCTCACCCTGGGACAAGCGATGGAAAGGACGCATTTTGTTGCCAGAGGGGACGAGCTTGCAGAGATGCACAGAACACTCAAACAACGGCCTGGACGGCGCACTGTCGTGATGCATGGTCTCGGAGGGATGGGAAAGACACAGCTTGCGATCGCATATATCAAACGGCACCGAAGCGATTATTTGAGGTCGTCTACATACCTTCTCGGGAGCTGCTTGAACTCGACTTTCTTGCAGGTCCTGGCGGTGCAGAGGCCATCGTCCTTGCACCTTTTGCAGGGGAACTCTCCATCGCACTTTCTCATTGTGAGCATGCAGCTCAAGGTGCAGTACTTTGGTCGTCTTTATGCGCCAGCGTTCGCAGGCTTTCACATTCCCGCTGTCCCTATGGAATCCCATGTTCCTGGATTCAGGCAGTGTGAATGTATAAAGTGTTAATTGACCATGTCAAGTTCATTTTCTTGGGAGACCATGTTTCAGTTCCCATTTTCAGCCTTATACATCAGTTAGTAAGGACATTTTCGTATTCTTCCAATAGGTCGCTGTTCGTTGAGAGAAGAAAATCTGTTGGCGTGTGGCACAGGGAAAGAGGCTGAGGCAGATGCCAGGCGGTTGATTATGCTAAAACTGGCTTGATCAGTGTTCAGTCGCTGAACCTGGGAGCACGATGTGTCGGGCGCATCGCTCTTCGACCGCGCTGTGATGACTACAACTATGAAGTGGTCACCAGGCAACACGCCTCCAAGACCAGAAGGCTCGAGTGGAAGGACTTGAGTGTACTGTCGCTCGTTCGCCCAGGGCATGTGGATAATGAGGGCCGGGTCACTATCGACATCGACGCCGACGGAGGCGACAGCGCGAGGCTTAGCAATGAAGGGTTTATAGGCCAATGACGAGCCTGTAGTCAACCCAGTTGATGCTGGTATCGTCATGCTGACAGTCTCCTGCCGAGTGTCGCCGCTTGACGATATGTACGTCGTTGGAGAAACATCGTCGCGGTCTCCTGCCAAGTCGACACAAAATGGCGCACCACTGTAGTAGATAATCGTGCCATCATGACGACGCTTTCGCCGCTTCGAAGTTCCAGAGCTACCCAGACCACAGCCCGACTCGCCAAGGGATCTATGATCAGTGGGGCCATACGAGGGGAGAGTCTCCCCGGGTGAGGTGAGACCAGTAAAAGAATGCGGATGAACAAACGACGGCTTATAGTGGAAAGATTCTGACGCGGCAGATAGCTGAGCGCCGAACTTTGATAGATTCTTGCTCGAGTCGGCAATGGGCTGACGTTCATACTCAGTTGACTGCGCGGTCTGCTGACGCTTCCGACAGGTCTCCTTAGCCTTGTTGCTCGACACTTCATTGTCTCCCGGCTCGACGCTCTCTTGTGAGCTGTTCCCCAAAGACTCCCCAGCGGACCGCGTTCCTTCAGGGGTCCCACGCCATCTGATCTTGCGACCATCGGGCGAGAGCTGAAAATTGGTGCTTATTTCGGACACAGTCCATCGCACGTAGTTCGTTGTAACGTTCAGGAGGTGGAGTTGAGCTAGATTGCAGAGAAGATTAAGGTAGACCCAGCCTTCAGTATCGTAATGACTAGGTTGTATTGAGTCACTTGCTCCACTAAACAGCTCTGGCAGGTCAAGACCGAGATGTTTGATGTAGTCCCTGTTCTCGGATGGGACTTGAATGCGATCCGGATCCAACTCCTCTGGTTGTGTGGAACGTTGCTCCGTTGAATGGATGTCCGGTGGTGACATATTTGTGCCGCTGCGATTGTCCTTGCCTTGCTCGCCGGTCCAGTTCGACATGTAGCCGGTGTCTTTCGATCGAGAATTCTTCTGCTGACTACCGGGCTGTTGAGGAAGAGCTAGCATCCGAGCCTCCCTTATTGGCTGGTTAATGAGGACTGGTGGCTGATGAACAGGGGAGTGATGTAGCGACTGCTTGTCCAGGGTCACCCGACTCAGCACATGCGTAATCTTTTCCCTTGAAGGCGGCGGAACACGTCGGGGTTCACGTCCAGTAATCTTGCCGCTGAATAATTGTTCGAGACGGCGAACGACAAGCTGCTTCTTGTCCTCGTCGTTCATTATGGTCGGACAAGGATACAGACCTTCTGAGATATCGCGCAGATGATGCTGAAAGTTCTGGTCTAAAAGACCTGTCTTTGCGCCTATTGACGGCTTCCCAATAGGTGAAGCCGATGAGATGGCAGTGGGGGATATGGACGCATATGCCGAGTCAATAGGCGTCTGCTTTGCCTCTAAAGACGACGGCGCATGCTTGGAGGACAATCCGGAGCCTATGTGGCCCTGGATGGCATCCTTCGATCCCTTGCACTGGCGTTGCGGCGACGCTGCGTCAGGGAAACTTCTGAGACCAGCTGCGAAGGCCTCTAGTGTCGTACGGAGTTCGCGCTGCTGCTTTTCCGGCAGGCCGTGGATCGTAATCTCAAAAGCCCTCTTTTCCCACAAGAGCTCCGGGCCATCTTGCTTATACATCTTCAGCTCCTCCTCGAGTTTCTGAATTTCCATGGTCAGGTCATCGATTATATCGCGATAGTCGTCTGCGCTACTGGAGAGCGTAGCGGTCTGTAGCATCGGGATGACTTGTTGATCCTTCATCTGGTTCTTCGGCTCGCTGCCATCTGTTCCGCGGGTCTCCCCTTATGAGTTCCGACGGGTAGGGCTGGTCATACTGGCGGTATTCACCGGGGTCAAAGCTGGCGCTGGTCCGGAGGAAGCATCTATCGCACAACAGTGGTGTATTAAGGTAACAGATTTCGCTAGCGAGGTTCGGCGAGGAAGCGGATGGCCGCGCCTGCAGGATCGCCGGTGCGCCTCGTGAAATATGATCTCTTGGACTTGCACAGCTATCGCAGGCTAATGACACAGCCACCCGTCGTTTAGGTAGAGGGGTTGGCGCAGTATGCTGCCCTGTTGCTGATGACGAAAGCTGCTTACTTGGAGCTGCAGCCGAGGGAAGGAGCGGTCGGAAGGGTCGGGTTCGGAGGGCAGACTTACCATTTGCCATGCCCGGTCAGCTCATAAGCTGCTCTGAGGGAAATCACAAGAGGCTGGTTGTTTGCTGGTCTCGGAGGCACGAGCCCGAAACGTATTTGTTAGTGCTATTCAAAAGTCGCCACTGAGTTTTCGCATCGGAGGGGAAGCAGCTCATTCGTCGTAACATCGTTGGACAGGTGGAAGGTAAGCATCCGCCAATCGTCCAAGCTGGTATTTCCCCGGAGGCCTCTGATTGGCAGACGCTATTGATTCGAGCATCCCACCAAGCACTGAAACATTCCCGCTTCTGTTGCTGAAGTGGTAGTCACGGACAAGTAACCCCGCGCATCTCGATCTAGCAAGACAAAGAGACACTCTTTGGTCTACGATCATCCAGACACCACTTCCAGACGTATGGACGCTTGTTGGTCCTCGTCTGCTAGTGCTCTGAGTCGTGGTCTGATGAGCTCAATTCAGTTTCGCAAAGCGATGGGAGGCTGTGGTTGGTACTACGACCTTGGAGATCAAATATCACGGTGCAGAACAGAGGTTGAGATGGTAGAAAAGCTGGACCGGAACCTGGACCTGGAGGGAAATGCCTGGGTTCAGACGCGGATTCAGGGCTTTGTGATTGGTCCGAAAGGCTGCTAGCAGTGCATCGAGATTCGCGACGCAATCGCATGCAACACCCTCCCCAGACTTGATTGTGTCAAAGACTGCTCCTGGTAATGTGTACTTACGCCACACGCTGCCAGCAGTGCTGGATGTAGGTACTCGATACCGATGTTCTGCTTGTGACGGCTGCACTCACTGGGAGCAGTGCAAGAGTTTTTGAGATCAGGCGAAACAGGAAATTCCTCAGTCTAGCTATCGTAGAGGTCTATTTGCACGGGAAAAAAAAGGCGATGGCTCCTCATCCAACACATTCGTCGTCTTTTCCCCGCCTGCCGGTCGGATACTCAGTGAGAGGTCAGGAGCTGCAACCCCGGTTGAAAGCGTCTCAGTTGTGGTCAAAGAGGGCCCAGCCGTAGAGTCCAGGTTGTTTGGGCGCCGACGGACGTAGGTTTGGAAGTGTCTGTAGACATGGTCTCCACGAAGATCGATCGAGAAATTGGTGCAGTCGTACTTCCGGCGCCAGTGGAGACTCCGCCATACAGAAGACGCAGTAAGCAGCTGTGGCCAAAACACCACCGTAAGTGAGCGGGTCGCAATAGGTTGGCAAGGTCTCCGGAGAATCAAGATGCGAGCGACAATGATCACTCCATTTCTGTTCACTAATGATCCACTCGTTGCACAGGAAGCAGAGTTCAGGGAAGCCACTGCATGAGTTCTTGAAATAGGTGTAAA
This sequence comes from Sarocladiaceae sp. R1802, assembly GCA_023628655.1. Classification (NCBI taxonomy): domain Eukaryota; kingdom Fungi; phylum Ascomycota; class Sordariomycetes; order Hypocreales; family Sarocladiaceae; species Sarocladiaceae sp. R1802. The sequence continues at coordinate 42,923 of JAMAKF010000035.1, read as the reverse complement.
CATGTCTCCAACCATAAGTGGACTTCAGGTCTTTGGCAGCGCAAGAAGATTCGTGTAGTTTTCGCCGGCGGGTTGACTTGCCATGGAATGTGTCACCATCCTTTACAGTACTACGGCAAGACGCCAAGGCCTTGAATCATGGGCAACTTATGACCCAGTTCGCCTTCACTTAGGTGCGCACTGCCGGAAGCCCTCGTGGCAGTGGCTAGTTGAGACGGGAACTGTGCTGCGCAGCGTGTGGAGACACATCGCGATACACCGACGCAGCGAAGCGTGATCTTAAGGCTGGCAGCCGGCACGAAGACAGCATTGAGACAGGAAAAAGTTCGAAAGCCGAAAGTGGCTCGTCGCGATGGTGAAAGGCCAGAAGTGCACATAACTTGGTGACCGGATGCGCTATTGGTTCGACATGGAACCCTCCGGTTTCGTGGGACCAAGCCCAACATCCGAGCCGCCAAATGCACGACCAGCCCGGATGAAGGCTGGTGAGACGTCGTCCAGAAGTTGCAGCAAGTCGCGGAAGGACACGTGAGCGTTGACATATTGATCCAGACATAATGTGCGAGCCCTACATAATGCTTTGGTCTGGAAACGGTTACGGCTTGAGCACGGGAGCGGTGCTTGTTGAGGTATTGCACTTTTCGACGGCTTTTGCTACTGCGATGAGCTCTGCCCGGTGGTTGTTCGTGGCCCGTCCCACTAGTTTCTTGGAGCGCGGTTTCCCATTCGCAAATGCTGCGCCGATCCCTGAGAGACCGTTCCGAATCGATGCGTCTGTGAATGTCTTGAGCGTTTCGTGGGTTGATACTCCAGCCGTGGCTATTGCTTCGTCCTTTTCTTGAACTGATATTTGTTCCGGCCATCCTGGGGGGGTGCAGAATGGCCGGATCGTTCCAGATTTTCCACGTCAGTTTCCCGAAACTCATCCACGATATGATGAAGGGGTGGCCTCAGGCACCGGCACTGCTGTGTCGCATGCCTTCGGAGTTTCCAAAGAGCGTGTTTGGTTGGCAGTGTATGACTCTTATTCAGAAGCCGCGTCGTTGTTCTCGCTGTCGTAGTTCGATCGGCTCCACCTGGGCCTCGGCCTCCGCGATCGTGAGGGAGACTGTTTTGAAAGCTCCTATGATGGCCTTTGCACAGATACCCTGGGCTTGCCGAAGTCGTCCTATGTGTCGCTACGTGTGCATGGTCGACCAGACCGGTGATGCATAGTCCATCACCAGAGCTACCGTTGCCAGGTACAGCTGTCTTGCCGTCTCGAGCTTTAGTCCACGCAGTCTCTTCAGTGCCACCGCTGCAAGCTTCGCCTTGTTTGCCACCCGTGCAATGTGTTGGTCAGCCTAGCGTCCAATACTAGTCCCAGTAACTTCACAGAGTCCGATGGCGCAACGTCCTCTCCTTTGACCCTGATCCCCCGTCCAGCGCCGCCCGTTTGCGACTAAAATGCACCAATCTGGTTTTGCTTGCCTCGAAGGTCGCCCCATTCTCGTTTTCCCACCCGAGCATTGCAGGCTACGGAGGTGAGGTAAGATGCCCACTTATGTATGTGCTGGCCTGCGAATGGGGGAAGACGGAACAGCTGGAGTACAATTAGCCAACTTACTACGACAAAAGGCCCGGAAATACTCATAGTAGATTATTTATATATAGTTACAGTTTATACACCATAATATTGTGTATTATTATTAAGGGCAAAGGCATATCAACGTGGTCCGCTTCTCATGCATTCACATTATAGCTATATCATAAGAGTGGCTATTATACGCGAGGTTCCTAGACTACTACGAATGACTGGCCGGCTGTCTATTTGCTAAGCACGTGGTCAAACTCGGTGTACGAGCCAGGCGTTGTTCTGTTGTTACCGCTGATGAAAGAATGGCAGACAGACAGACCAGTGGGCAGAGGCAACCAACACCCCATGCTGGGCCAACAAAAATCAACATCACTAGCTTTCCTGCTTACACACCGTGTCTTACCATTCCACACCTACCACCCCAGAACCTCTTCCTCTCACTGTTTTCAATCCCCGGAGGCTTCACAACAGCTCGGCGTCTTTTAACAGTCTACGATTTATCGACTCCTTTCCCCAGACCACCTTCGAACCGTCTATATGCGGGAGATTGTGAGTTTCTTCTCCGCCTACCAGACCCAGCGGAACGCAGTTGAAACTACACCTCCACCCCTAAATCCCAATGTACCCCGCGGCGAGGGCATATCACCTGTGTCATCGACTCATATTACGACATGACTTCAAACCATTCAAAGAGTACTTTGGTTGACCATTTTCTTTTGGATTAGGTCCACCTCCAGATCGGCCAGTGCGTAAGTAACAGTTGGCCACACAATAACGTTCGACGAGGTGTGGGACTCACGATATCCTCAATGTAGGGTAACCAAGTTGGTGCTGCTTTCTGGCAGACCATCTCTGGTGAACATGGTCTCGATAGTAACGGTACCTACAATGGTACATCCGAGCTCCAGCTTGAGCGTATGAGCGTCTACTTCAACGAGGTTTGCCATCTCTGAAAGCACCTCCTACAGGCTGACCAGCCCACTGACCGCTTCTTCAGGCTTCCGGCAACAAGTACGTCCCTCGCGCTGTCCTCGTCGACCTTGAGCCTGGTACCATGGATGCCGTCCGCGCTGGTCCTTTCGGCCAGCTCTTCCACCCCGACAACTTCGTTTTCGGCCAGTCAGGTGCTGGCAACAATTGGGCCAAGGGTCACTACACTGAGGGTGCTGAGCTCATTGACCAGGTCCTCGATGTTGTCCGTCGGGAGGCTGAGGGCTGCGACTCCCTTCAGGGTTTCCAGGTCACCCACTCTCTCGGCGGTGGTACTGGTGCCGGTATGGGTACCCTCCTCATCTCCAAAATTCGTGAGGAATTCCCCGACCGCATGATGGCTACCTTCTCTGTCGTACCCTCCCCCAAGGTTTCTGACACCGTTGTTGAGCCTTACAATGCTACTCTCTCCGTTCACCAGCTTGTCGAGAACTCCGACGAGACCTTCTGCATTGACAACGAGGCTCTCTACGATATCTGCACACGCACACTCAAGTTGTCTAACCCTTCTTACGGTGACCTGAACTACCTCGTCTCCGCTGTCATGTCTGGCGTTACCACCTGCCTACGTTTCCCTGGTCAGCTCAACTCTGACCTCCGTAAGCTGGCCGTTAACATGGTTCCCTTCCCTCGTCTGCACTTCTTCATGGTCGGCTTCGCCCCCCTGACCAGCCGTGGTGCCCACTCTTTCCGCGCCGTCAGCGTCCCCGAGCTAACCCAGCAGATGTTCAGCCCCAAGAACATGATGGCTGCCTCTGACTTCCGCAACGGGCGCTACCTGACCTGCTGTGCCATCTTGTAAGTCTCCTCCTTGAAAGACTATTAATGAGTGTTTGCTTACTCTTCAAAGCCGTGGTAAGGTCGCCATGAAGGAGGTCGAGGACCAGATGCGCAATGTCCAGGGCAAGAACTCCTCTTACTTCGTCGAGTGGATCCCCAACAACATCCAAACCGCGCTCTGCTCCATTCCTCCCCGTGGCCTCAAGATGTCCTCTACCTTCATCGGAAACTCGACATCCATCCAGGAGCTCTTCAAGCGCATCGGTGAGCAGTTTACTGCTATGTTCCGTCGCAAAGCTTTCTTACACTGGTACACTGGTGAGGGTATGGACGAAATGGAGTTCACTGAGGCTGAGTCCAACATGAACGACCTGGTCTCTGAGTACCAGCAGTACCAGGAAGCTGGCATTGACGAGGATGAGGAGGAGTACGAGGAGGATGTTCCTCTCGAGCAGGAGGAGTAAAGATAGCCAACACGGCAGTGTTGATAACAATATAGGCAATATGTCTCGCATTGTTGATCGATTGCTGTCCATCTCGTGGGAAGTCAGCTCTACAAACACCCACTCGTTGCTTCGCTGGCCAGCCTGTTCGCAGCCTCATTACCACGAAATCCGGAATGAGTTGGTACCCAGTGGAGGTCGATATCCGGACCGTGTCTTTCCGCTGCTCGCACACCTTCAAGGATCATGTTGATGGTCACTTGGCTATCTTGCTATCATGTTTTCGCGAGCACTTCTGATTCATAGGTTCAGGTTCAGGTTCTATTTCTACTCGGTTTTAGCCACCATTCCCTGGCAGCCATGCCCTTCTGATTCATAGACTATCCCAGCCGTTCTTACGAAGTTGGATCCCAAGGTCACGTGCCACTGAGAAGGTTGCCTAGCAGGCAGCCAGTGATGTTAGGCAGCAGGCAGCTGGCACAGCTATAGATATCTTGTGCTTACTGCAATAAATAGAAGAATAACATCATCACTAGGTTTCCTTGTTCAGAGTTCCAAGTTACCAGTAGCTATGCAGCGTACAAGTCTAAATCCAAGGTGAAGGCCACCCACCCACTTACTCTGTCAGGACTGAACTCCACCCACCATGAAATGTCCTGCTGTCATAGGCCGTTCATATCGGAGTCTCGTCCTACTATCTGCCTCATCTTGGGCGGCGTCTCCCTAGTTTGTATCTACCGTAGCCCTTCTTACCACATCGACCAATTTCTTTCTTGCCTTTTCCCCGTCAAACGCTTGTCCATGATCTAAGTCTTGAAACCACAGCACCTCTAAGACATCTCCTTTCCATACTCCTTCTTCCCATCTTGCGGTTTCAAGGCTCCAATCCAGCGCCCCTGTCAAGTATGCCCCGACAGCTTTGGCGTCAATTATTGAATCTCTGCCAGACAAGACCACACTGGCGGGATACGCGCGGATGTCTTCTTTCCACAGGATGTTTTCAGCCCAGAAGAAGCGTCGGAATAGCGTGTGCGAGATGCCCATGTCTTTCGCGCCAAAGTAGGAAAGCAGGTGTTCAACTGCAGAGGTCGGCCTTCGGTACGTCTAGTTATGCAAGAGGTTAGCCGGGGTTCATGATCAGGAGAAGTGGATCATTACAAAGTTATACGCCACATCAGGCAGGTGTAATAGGAAAGATACAGGGTCAACGAACAAAATCGAACGAATTTTCTTCGCAGTTTGTGGCACTCGGAGGAGATGCGCAGTGACCGTGCTTCCGTAGCTTGAAACCTTTACATTAGTATCGACAAAATGGCTTGAATACAAACAGAGACAGCGACTTTGAATGTGAGAACTTACGAATGTGACACGAGTACCACTCTTTCCCATCCATGTGCTTTCAATATGCACGCAACCTCATTGCACATTTCATCTTTCGACAACGCCTCAAAAGTTATCCTAGAGCTCACAGACATGATCTCCAACGCAATAATACCCACCTGTCCATCCGGCGAACTCTGGCTGTTTTCAGTGTTAAGGTCAGCTAAGAAATTTATGTATTGGAATAGTCCGATGCCAATGCCGTGAATGAATAGGACAGGAAGCCTCGTCTTGGATGTGTGCGGCCGGTGCCAGTAAGTGAGGGTCCTGGCGGGAGAGCGACTGGTGGTAAATAGAGCAAAGGGACGCAATGGGAAGACCGCAACGAAAGAGGTGCCGTAGAATTCGAACGAGTGGCGGCGTAGAAAGGCCCATGCTACTGTGTCGACAACAGACACAAACTTTCCGATGATACAAGTCAATCACGGATTCTCAACCCAGGGATCCAGGACCTTACCAAGTACCAAGTCAAACTCCGATGTATCATCTCGACCTTATCAAGCGTCAATTTTAGACACTTGACATCGCCACGCCCGGGTTCTAGTTCCCTGCCCAGCAAGTTCTCTAAACCTCCGATGTACTCCTCCAGTTCCTCATCGTGTGCAGGATCAATATCTCCTGTGTTCAAGAACGCCCAGCGGAAGAACTCTTTCACGTTTTCCCGCTTTATCTCGTCCACGGGGGCATCTAGAAACCACTTCTTCAGATAACGTTTCGGGTCTGGAACGTTCTTGAAGCATTCTTGGAAAAGCCTCCGTCGACCTTCTCGAGGAGCGGTCCGGGGATGCACCGCGGCTCTCTGGAGGTACGCTCGGCGTGGAAGAAAGAAGGCCAAGTAAAACACTGCTTCCAAGGCGAGCCATACATCTAGAGCCCGAGAGAAAGATAGAGGAAGAAAAAGCGCTCTTGCCAGCGAATAAAGAGTGCTAAGAGGCGCAATTAGTGAAAGGAGGCAGATAGATGAACGGATCAGAACGTAATCTATGGTGGACGTTCCTGCCATGGTGATGAATAAGTTTGAGAATCTAACAGCGGTTTCAAACATGTACGAAACAAAGTACCTTCGGTTAGAAAGGGAAAAAGGCTTGATATAGCTAGCCAAGAAACCCTGGGCCATTCCTCTCCTATTATATCATCATCGTACATCGGGCGGGTGAGGAAACCCTCTTTTAATTTTCTGTTGAAACCTGACAACTTTTGTTGAGGAGCTTGCCCGACCGATATGACATGTGAAAGGACCGACTGTAGAGTGCGCCACCACCACCTTGACAGAGTCGTAATCGCCTTCCCCAGCCACCTTTTCAAGCCATCCCGACTTCTGGAGATAAATAGACAGCAGCCATATCTACCCCGTTGCCTCATTGGCAGTTTGATAAGAATCCCTTTCCCATAGAGCCATAGTAAGTGGCTTGAGCTTCAACACTTCCCTCACAGGGGCGGACAGTGCCGTGCTCACTATCTCTGTAGGGCAGAAAGAGACGCGCCTCTCGAGAGAAGGCACTCAGAATCCGGCAGGCTGGCCCTTCGCAAGATATTCTGAGACAGTCGCATCAGGTGTGTTTGATCAACACCACAGCTGGTACATGCTTGCGATACCCCGACCATGCGTGGCTCGGAGCTTGCAGAGAGAAAGGAAAAATGTATGCTAATTCAGATTGCGCTGAAAAGGAAAGCTTGCTCTTAAGCAGCTTAAGCAGAAGTAATGACTAGATCTTTCGAGTTGTGGAGATTGAGCGTGCGTTGAACACCCCAATGCACCGTTCTATCCGCTCAAGCCAAAGGTATGATACCTGACACGCCGGCTTTCACAGTGACACCGGCTCAAGAGACTGATAGCCCTCAATGACTCTAGAGAAGGTGACGTTGCACGGTAGATGTGAAGGGACCCTCACGACATCAATACCGCGTCGGCTCGGCCCCAGATCGAGAACCCTGACATTAGCAAGTACCTTTCTTCCATCCCTCGCAGCGAGAATGGAAAAGACCTTTGCGCAAGGCCTTGGTAGGACGATGCGGCGTCTTGCTGCCAGTGCCTTGATGGTCCAGAGGTACCGGTTCGCGGTTGGCAAATATTCCCCAACAGCCAAGAGAAGCTCACATGCAAGCGCAATGGACTTGAAGAGTCGGGGTTGTTCTCATAATCGTAAAGCACCGCAACGGCTCCCCTAAAGCAAGCCTGCCCGAACCAATACTCGTGGCGAATCCCATAAGTCGCTCTGTATACCCATAGGCTGGATATGATGGAGGCTCCATGTGACGCCGCCGGTGATAAGTTGTTCTGCGAACCGGACTCGGAGGAGTCTGATCGCGAGAGGCAGGCGAGCAGTCTGATCATGATCATCTGGTAAGTCACACTACGTAAAGATGTGGTTATTAAGACATACACTTGAATCCCCGTGCTTTCTTTGAACCTACTCTAGGGCCAGGAACGAGGGCAAAAGACCTTTGTCTAGGAGGAAATCCTGAACTGTGCCCGAGTTCCAGGCCAGAAGCTTATCGTAAACACTTCTTATCGCGTGATGATTGGGACGAGGTGCTTCGCTGTCCGACAGTTCGAAAAAAAAAGGGAAGCTTCCTGGGCCAACTCGGCTAGTTGGCATTCATACAGAAAAAGTTGCCCGGAGTGCGACGGCTGGGCCTTGTGCGTGTTGGGATACGGGAACCAGGAACTCTCCCCTGACCCCGATGTTGATGATGTCCCCAGGCCCGTGAACGGCCTCGTCAAACGAGGGTGACCGATGCGCATCGCACGAGAATAAGTCAAGGCTATCTTGCTGCATGACGAATTAGTAGGTAGCCGAGTTTGGGGGAAAGTCCTGACGCGTACGCCTCTGAGTTGAAGAGACCCCAGATGGCAACATTTATAGGCTCTGATGCGGTCGAGGATCGAGAGTTGACACCATTCGCGCCATGAAAAGGACTGTCATGCTTCATGGATAGAGCTCTGGAGACTCGGTAGAACTCTTCAAGAAGCGAGCGGGCGACGGCTTCTCGGCCATAGGTAACTTCATAGATCCAAAGAAGGACGATCCCTTGAGCGAGTGGGATCGTGGGTTCGAGCCACTGCTTGTCAAGGATCCGCAACGCCTCGTCAGCGAAGTCTCGACCCCTTGCACGACAATCTCTGGCTCGGCATTGAAAAGCTCCTTGCAAAGCAAATAGCTGGTATAGTAATTAGCAAAAGGTCCGAGCTAATTATTTATAGTTGCCACATACGTGAGACAGAGCTATGAGGGCATGGATCAAGAAACGAGAGCAAATTGTCCGTGTGTCCGGGTCCTCGGGAGCTATAAGCCCTTCTAAGAAGGCAGTTCGATAAATCGTGTGGCTGAGAGCGCTATCCCACGTGAAAAATATATTCAACAGATGCGTGAGGTATTTGTTATCGACCGATAGGTTAGTCCATTGCGCGATAGGTAGCAGGCCATCCGGGAATCTTTGGACCACGTCCTCTGAGATGGTCAAAGGTTCAATGCTGGACTAATGTCAGAGTTACTTCTCCCTCGTAGCCACACATCATACCTCGGGAGAAGACCATTGTGGGACAAGGTCATACAAGACTCAGAACGCATGATAGGAAGTGCCGAGGATGATGCTAGTACAATCAGCGACTGCCATTCACGTGGCGAGAAGGCTGTTGCCAACACTACTGACATATGATCTCCGAGGACCTCAATAGAGGCTCTCTCGCAACCTGGATGCTCTCGACGAACGCATGAGCAGACGGCGCGCGGCAGATCCTATCTAGGAGCTGGATAGATTCGTCGAGCGATCCTTCGCGGATGAAGCGAAGCAGACTGTATAAGCGATCGCCGGACAGATCGGGCGCTGATTCTACCTTTGAAGCGGAGAAATTACAGGCTGTTTGTTTCTTTACACATTGCACGCACGCACGCTGGGCGTCGACGGTCGCACTGCGGCGGGCATTAGCTGGCTGCTTGTTCGCTCGGTGGCCACCCAGCGGGATCGCTAGGGTGAGACTATTCTGACCTTGTATTTACGCTTTCGACAGGCTAGAGGCTCGAGGTTTAAAAGATTTTTCCTTCTCTTGCGGGGTTGTTAGGGAAAACGGGAGCTCACCGTCACAAGCAAGCTGTACCTGCTCTCGCACGTGCCGCTTAAGAGGAGTGGACGGAGGCCATTTCTGGAGCGGTTGCGTATTTGAGACGGGCCGTGGGAGCAGCGGCCGCGTCATGACTGGAATAATACTTGAGACCTGCGAAGTTGGAGAATTTAGACGTATCAAACGAGAGGACAGAGGTTCTAGTACGTAGGGGGAACAGGGCGGTGAGGCAAAGTATAGAAGTCGGTCGTCAAGACGTCGTGGGGGAATGTCAGCTACCTTACCAGCTAGGTGCGCACAGAAGGCATCATCATCATGACGTGCGGTCGGAGAGCGATGGAGGTGAGAAGTAAGACAACCCCACCATCTGCAGTGACCCGAGCTCACAGCCCGCACCGAATGTTGATCACAGTATGTCTACTTGCCGAAGTGGCATTGGGATTGTGTAACGGGCACGTCAGTGTTGAAGGAATGAGGACTTCCTCATCAGCTATACCTAGATTCTAAACTCAGTGACCTGTAGAGTAAAGATGGCAAGGTAATAACGTAACAATGTAAGTAATATGCCAGCGAGTATTTAGCTGGGCTGGATCTGCGCTCGCAGCTCGAATTACGGATACGCTTCAAATACCGAATAAGGTACCCATTGGCATACCGACTCGATTGTGCTGTGGCTTGTCCGCCTTGCTATTATACATACACTCACTATGTGATCAAGGTTTGCCCACGTGCACACATCATTTGATACATAGGGAAGTGATGCCAGCTAAACAAGGCATAATGCTGCCACACGCAATCCCCAAAGAAGCTACCGTTGGACGGCGAGGCCTGCAGTGACGCCCGCCTGGACGCCAAGGTCAAGCTCAAGGTCTGTTAGTGGTCATCCAGGCTCCTGAAGAATAATAGTGGTTCCCCAAGCGAAACCATCTCTACCCGAGTGCAATCGGATCGCCTCCGATTCGGTCCCCATTGGCTCCTTTGACGAGGGGCCAATGACGCCCTGCGGCTGTTTGGTCCGGTCCGATGCTTGTCTATGAACTCTCCACATGACTTCCACTACTCTAACGCCCCAATGACACCGTTGATAGTTCTTGACAACGCCGTATGCTAGGTCTGGGTAGCGGGAAGAAAGTTGGATTCGAGAGATTTGCGAGAGGGAAAAGCTGGTCCGGTCAAGCATAACCCTGGCACAGCTGTGCAAGAGTAGCAAAAGGCCGCCATGGCGTCCGTCCGTCCGTCTATTAGATACCGAGGCATTTATTTAATCATGGTGCAATTGGAACAGCCAAAAAATCTCACTATTTCTGTCCTCCTTAGCGACCGCAGGAGTAACCTCGGACACTGCTTCCCTTTGATCGATCCTCTTCCTCCTCGCATTATGGTTCCTCCTCGCATTATGGTTCCTCCTCGCATTATGGTTCCTCCTCGCATTATGGTTCCTCCTCGCATTATGGTTCCTC
>JAMAKF010000035.1:0-32133 GCA_023628655.1 Sarocladiaceae sp. R1802 | reverse complement strand
TCCTCGCATTATGGCTTCCATGTCAGTGCTGGAGTACGCAATCGCGAGGTTTGCACCAGTTACCATAGATACCGTGGGACTATTATACCAGCCATACCAGACTCTTTGACGCGCCCCATCTAACCTAGCTATCAATTTGATCCTTCTTCGAGAACATCAATGCCCTGTATCCAGACCCGCCGGATCCGACTCGCGGCGGTAATATCCTCCGATGGATCACCCTCGACGAGCACGAGATCCGCCCTGTGTTGCCCTGGCTCGAGCGACCCACGATCTCTCAGGCCGAAGATCTTTGCTAGGACGTGCGTGGCACACGCGAGTGCCTCCCTGTTAGACAGGCCCGCATCAACCAGAAGCCGGAGCTCATCGTGCAGACTCGAGCCGAACTCCATGGTCATGGACCCGCGCTGATTAGCACAGGTTCCCGCGCATATGTTCACGCCAGCATCGTGTAGCGTCTTCACATTCGTCATGGCCTGGGATATGTCACGCGGGGTGTCGGCCCGGCGCAAGGCGTGCGCCTGGTCACACAAAGTCGGTATGACTGCAACTTGGCTCTTTGCAAGCCTGGCCACGACGGCTGGGTCGAGAGATGCGTCGTTCGGGACGGGGGTAATGATGTCGAAGCCTCCTTTAAAGGCCCTAAGGTAGCTATTAGCTTGAGATGCATACGCTACAGCCAGCTTGCCGCGTTGGTGAGAAGCGTCAACAGCTAAAGCCAGTGCGCTATCGTTCAGTCTATCGATGTCCACGATAAGGCGAACGAGGTCGGTCTGGCTAAGGCCGGTACTGTCCTCTGCTATAAGATCCACCGCTTCACTAGACGTCGTGACTCCCCTAATCGCGCGACTATGGAATGCCGAGGATGACTCATTGCTTTTTGACCCGATTCCGGAGCCGGCAGACAGGTAGGACGTCAGACCGGGCACCTCGAGGGAGGCAGCCCGCATCGTCTCAGAGTGAACCGTGCTGCTGCTTAGATCAATAACTGTCGTGATACCGTAGGACGCAGACTTGCGAAGTGAAGAGATGGTCGCATCTGCGTCGATCTTCGAGTCGATGACCTCATCCGCTTCTGTTCCTGTGCTTAGCACGTTGCCGAGGCTAGCCTTGAAGGTAATCTTGGGACAATGCTCAACACCAGCGCAGTTGAAGCGTCTGACGTTGGCAATTCTGATGATAGTCATGGTGTTGTCCCGTTTTCTGAACAATCCAAACGCAACCAGCCTTAGATCAAGTGGCTCTCAGTACGTAACGTTGCAGTAAAACGATAAGCAGGTAGTAACAATCTCACCTCAATAAAAGATCTCACCCCAGCAATTTTGTATCAATAAATCAGACCTTGTGATTTGAGTCGGAAGATTTTCTGGGAGGGGGTACAGATGACGCAGCAATGACTCCGTGGGTGAGATGCAAGCTTCTTGTTTAGCGACCTCATCTCTCCTTCGCTGTAACGCCCCATTCTTTCACCTCTGTCAATCCATCGTTCGGAGCACATTTCCGGTATCGTGCTGCGGTTCCTCCGTGTCTACGGCAGCTGTGCTCCGGTTGGTTAGTAATGAAGGCGTCTGAGCAAGTTGGACGTTTCGTGGTGCAATTGTTAGGCGAAATATGTGAAATAGGGCTACGTCCTTAACAGAAGCGTGCTAAGAAAGAGGTATATTATGTCTCCAGAGGAAGGTGGTGCCCCGCTCAGGTTTGAGGGTATACATAAACAGTTCCCGAGGCTTGCTATGTTACAAACCAACTGACATGGCCTGCAGGATGGGCCGGTCTGGTTATCAAGTAACAGGTGCCATGAGCCATCAGGGACCGCGGGACCGCCCGCTGTCCCACGGAATCAAAGAAGCATCACGTGTGGGATCACGTGACAAGGATCACGATGGAGCGAAGGGTGATCCAGAGCGGTCCCAGGAAGGGATCACGAACGAACAGGAAGTGATCCCCAGGGGAGTACACAGGGACTCCAAGTATATAAGAGATAGTTATTACTACCAACGATGAGGATTCAGTTCCTCAGCGTTCAATCTAAGCATTCTCTGAGTACCTACCATTGAGTGTGAAGTCTTCAAAGCTTCTTGACAATCAGTCTCTGTTCACCACTACCCACTCAATTAATCCGCTAGTACAAGTCAAGCCTGACTTGAACTGATAGACGATCAGTCGAGCAGTAATAGAACAAGACAAGTTGTTAAGAAGCTTTGAAGACTTCACACTTAATTATAATAAAATGCTTAAATTAAACGCTGAGGAACTAAATCCTTATTATTAGTAGTAATAGCTATCCTTTATATACCTTAGATCCTTTTTTACTATTCTATAGCTTACTATACACTAGTAATCTATTTCCTAGATTACTGCTAAGTAGTAATCTATTAGATCACCCTTTTATTGTAATCCTTTCTGGTTATGTAACTTTGCATGTGTCCATGAGCCTGGGCCGTCTACCTATAGTGCGTCCGTGGTGTCATACCCCGTGCGGCCCATCTTGTAGGCTATGTCAGTTGGTTTGTAACAATGCTAGTGACTGACGGTGCAGGGTAGGGAGATCCGCATACAGGGATCGGTTTCTGATCGTCTTTCTGAAGAATGTTAACAGTGCAGGTGAAGCCAACTCTACCATCTTTGTACGCTTCGCATAACTAAGGTGAACAAAGGCACAGTGCTCCTTGTTACCCCCATATCTCCGCCCATCGAAAGGTAGCCATTGACCCTGCCCGTTTTATCTCTCAAATCCTACTCCCTCGCGGCTTCTTCGATGCACGTCCGTCCAAGGTACTTGAGTAGTGGTGTGCCATCACTAGGACTTCGAAAGTGCGCCGTGTGAGGTATCGGTATCCCTGCCGTCCTCTATCTTCTGCCCAGGCTCCGAAGTCTTGTCAAATTCTCGGTTGTGTTGGTCCACCTCCCGCTTCTGCTCCTTGTCAAGGTCAACGGGCCTGCCGTCGCTGGGCATGGAGGAGTTGAACACCCTGGGCTTGGACGGTGCACCGAACGCAGTGCTTTCCAGGGACTCTCCCCCGCCCGTGCGGCCATTTGTTCGTTGATCAATTAAAGCAGGAGGCTCGTCGGCATCTATTCCTTCGGCGTCGTTGTCCGAGGCCTTTGTGCTGTATCTGTCGCCGGGCATGAAGAAACGCTTGGTGCTTGCAAACGAGCGTCCACGTGTAGGACCAATGGCCGGGGAACGGAGTGCGGCACCAAAGACGGTGCGCGTTGTAGAGAGCATCTTATGTTTGCAGCGAGGTGGTGATAGGGTTTCGAGGTTTTCAGGACCCGGAATTGACTATTGAACAAGTACAGGATAGTTGTCCCTCCCCTGCACGGGGCTATGGGCATTACGATGGAAGTGACGCATGGCGCCGAAGCGATTCAGCCTAAGACAAGCTTACCCGTGCGATGCATACATGACGACCGTGTGCGTCAAGATCACATCACTTCTCGGACCGTCTGTACTTTATCTTACGCCTTATCTGATGACATATGTTCCTTATGGCATCTTCAAAGTACATGCCTTTGGGGCTAGGGAATGGTGCAGTGAGACTGGACATGGCATTCTGCGTCTGTCGCCTGCGAACTGAGAATCACAAGACACTCGACTTAGGAGGGAAAGCATCACGAATTATAAGCAACAGCGAATAACAAAAAAAAGCAAGGAAGACTAGAAATCAGGATGACGAGTAGACTGACTACGAAGGCAGGAGAAACGCCACAATAACTATCCAAGATTACTTTGATCAAATGCACAAACGGAAAAGCATGATGTCTATAACTACCGCCTCCACAGCTTCAAGACTAGAATCATAGCTTTGCAGACTCATTTTATATGCAGTGTCTGCCTTGTGAATCAGCTTTACCGATAAGATAGTAAACTTCGGCGCCGTTATGGCAGGCACGCCTAGCATTCACACGCCGCTCTGCCGAGATATCTCATACAGTCCAGGCGAAGGAACACATTTCATCTGAAAACAAAATGGACACTTCACTATAAGGTAAGCGTGTGACAAAATTGCCCTTGTTGCAAAAAACGTGCTGTCAGTGATGAGACACGTACAGGAAGTCAATTCTAGGCAATGTGAAGAGGTTGACCGTATTAATTCCCCTCTTTCTAAGCGTCGAGCTGCCTTAAGGTCGTCATCCAGTCCATTTAGTTCACGCAATGGTCTTGAGGTGTGGATCGGCAAGGCGCGGCAATTTCCTTATCTTCTCACGGAAGGGTTTGTTATGATTGGCTGCTTCATCCGGGCCCACCCGGCTTTTATGATTGGGTACCCCGCTGCTCGCTTTCCTTGTCGGCGCTAGCAGTGAGACAAGTGCATATGAGGTCGAGGTTTAGTTGGCAAGAGTTGGTTTCTATTGATGCCTTAGTTCCCTACAGGCTGTTTTTGCCTTCTCTGGCCCTTGCGACGCGCTCACTTACACACTCAAGTCGCATCTTGATCTGCCTCGTATCTCATATCCACAAGAGCCCCTGCCATACGCAGCATCGAACATTCAGGATCGTATCACTCATCCAATTCCTAAATTACATTACTATCTCCACGAACAGTCCCGACTTGGCATGAGCTTCGATGTCTAGAGAGACATTCCAGACCCGTCATAGTCTGACAAAGCATTGAGTATGGGTGATATGCCAGAGAAGCATGCCTGCTGTCCGTCTTATAGACGAGGTAACAGTCTAGCGCATCCGTATATCCTACAGTCCAAGGACAATGACGCATTTCGTGTCATTAAGGACGATAGTGCCGAAGCTACTGGTCCTGAACCGCTGGATTACAGGAGGCGTGCCAAGGATGATACATCCGCGACCGGTCATCCAACCCGACAAGTGGATTATCTGTCTTACGAATGGGCAGAAGAAGAGATCTGGTCCTCCTGGCGATTTATTGTATCGCTCGGGGGGGAGTTCCCCAACAGAGCCCGCCTTGAAAATGCTTCTTGGAGAACATGGACGAAGACTAGGTATGATCTCAGAACTATCTCGCCCGAGGCGTTGAACTGGTAAGAGGTATTGTACTGGGATTTATTTTATCGACACCAACTCACATAGAGCAGGTTCAAAGATTATGACGTTACTTGGCTTTATGGTCCTTTACGGCAAGCTGATACTAGACTGAGAGTGACACGGACGGAGCCATTCAGCCATACTCTTTTCACAAGCCAGTCACCTGTGAAACTGCATAAGAAGTCTGCTTTGAAGAAAAGAAACCTCTCGGAAGACATGCTTCTGCGCTCACTCTCCGAAAGGCTGCTTCTCGAACAGCCGACCATTACTGTGCAAGTTCAGGGAACGCGAGCGTGTTCACGGCCTGGCGATGACAGGGCCCATGCCGACTATGACAACTTGGCATTCTCATCTCGCCGATCGAATCTATATACGAGGAGCAGCAAGGATCCATACGTGGGCACATCTACGCGTTCATCTCCCAGCGTCGAACGCAAGCACATTCACTTCAATCAGCAGGTTGAGCAGTACATCGCCATCACTGCGCCGGAGGATGTCAGTGATGACATGGACAGCGTTTACTGCGCCCGAGATTGTGACCATAATGATGGATTATTGATGAACATATCCGAGGCGAAGAGGGAGCTACTGAAGCGGCGTGATATCAACAAGGCTGCGAAGATGGATGGTCCCATCATTGCAATGCTACCATCAACAATGCTCAAGCACGGGGTCGACACCTTGGAACCTCAGGAGCCCGCGATGAGACACACCACGGGTGTTTCGTGTAAGCTATCCATCTGTTCGTCGCCGCCAACAGAGAGTCCCACGTCATCCAGAGAGACAGTACCCGTCTTTGACAATGATGATGATGTCGAGGCAGGAGACAATGTTCCGAACTCAAAGCCAGGCTGGAGATGTCGGCCCCTAGATGCACCTGATTCCGGCATAGACCGCTCTTCCTCATCTGGAAGCCTATCGGATGAATTCGCTAAGGCGCAGCGAACGGAATTTGGCATGCCCATGCTCTACGAGGATGCTGATCTAGCAACACTTGGGTTCCGCGAAGGTATCTTGGGCCGCGTGGTTGGCATTGTCCACATTGCCGGAGACATTGCCCACTTTATTTGGAATGCTGTTTGGAAGAAGTGACTCAATGCAAGCACAAACGCATCAGGCAGTCACCATAGTTTGAAGGCATCAAGCCGTGGGACGAGATTCGCGTAGACCTAATCCGAGCCAACCTCAGTCATAGTTGTGACGACATTGTTTGTGATGAGCTCATTGTTCCAGGACAAAGAGAATGATTGCATCATCTATGAATAGCTCTTATGCATGACTGAGAGAATAAGCCGAAGGCGAAGGCCGCGATTGGGTTAGAGACCGCTGATACCGGTACCTGAAGAGCCAGCAGGGCATCCACCGACGCACAGTTGCCACTCTATTGCTGACGATAAGTAGTAGCAGATTGAAGACTAGATAGAAGTGGACGCGCTCTCGCATTCGTGGAGTGGAAACAGCAATCAAGAAATAGGCTGAGTCCATGCCCATATCTCGTGGGTCGAGATCAATAAGGCTTTCTCGTGTACGCAGATCATATCAACAGGAAGAATCCATGGATTCGACTATAGCAGTGTAAACTATTTCTAACTCCTCTTTCATCGAGCGTGTTGAGTAGGTGTCATTTCCGTCTCACTATCGTCCAATACTGTCGTAAGATCCTTCAGCATTATGTTATGCTCAAACTCGGAGGCTAGAACCTCAGCTGTGGCAACACTCGGGTTCGACATAGCTAAATCCAAATCCACCATGAATGTTGCGCGGACTTCAGCTGGTACGTCAGCGAAACCTCTGATTCGGACGTCGTTCACTAGCCGCCTAGCGAGGATACTGGATATCCCGCCATCGCGCAGCTTCATTGATAGCAGACCCTCCACGATGGCCTCGGTCATACGCCACGACCTTCGAAGCCCCTCATATCCATATAAGCAGAGTAAGAAGTAGAACATATCGTCTTCACTATGATCAGAGGTGAGAAGTACCGTATTAGCCACATACACTAAAGCGGTGTGCCACAGCATAGTGAATGATGATGACTGGTAGCTTGAGCGGTAGGTGATGATGATTCGTTTCAGCTGGCGCACAGATGCCTCAAAAATAGCTTTGACAGAGCTGTCGGGACTTTTGAATGTTCGTAGACCAGCAGCAGTCCGTAATGGGCCGCTCACAAAGGGACGAAATATATCGAGAACGGCTGAGTGAAACCACATGCTATCGATACTGATTAGTTACCCATATTCCGTTAAGTTGTGAAAGAACTGGAAAATCTCCTTACTGGAGTATAAGAATATGATGTGGGCTGTTTTCGTCCCATCTGAAGCCAAATGGGAGACTATTGCTCCACGCCAACAACTCCCGGAACTTGAACTCGGCGAAGGAAACAGTGACGTGAGTACCAAGTGGTTGCGTGTCACTTTCATAGTATACTGCAACGACCTCGTGCATTATGCGCCAAAAGCTACACAGGTGCGGAAAAGTGAGACCCATGTAGTGTGGCATTGCTAGTAACGAACAGCTTTGTTGATCTGGTGCCTCCATACCACCAGAAGACTGGAAAGTCTCGTTTCCGGGTGGTAGGAAGTGTGGGGGATCTGTTAGTCTTGCGATTCCAGGCTGATGATAGAACAGCGACATGAGACTGTTCGAAGTTAGCGAGCCTCATTTCCGTTTTGGTACCATAGCTCACACTATCCAGTTGAATACGCCCCAAGAGGTGTAACTGCAGGCTCTCTGAGCGGCCGGTGTGAGCGTCTCTAAATCCGCCTTCTTAGCATCTTCGACCCCAAATAGCCCCAACCGAGTGCCCATCCGAGAGGCTTCGCTTAGATACGCAAGAACAGCGTGGTCCCTTCCTTGGCCTATGTATGCCAGGCTCAGGAGTTGAGCAGATGCCATGTTCAATATCGTATCGGACTTGCACTCGACCTGCCAAAGACGCTCAGCTTCGACGCGGAACAGACTTGCAAAGCTCTGCGCTTCTTGAACTATAGTGGCATACATCTGCTGTTGAAAGCCATCCATTAGTGACTTCCTCATTTCAGGTATGACTGCTGCGCCAAGAACATACACAAGCCCAGTACAACAGTGCGTTTACTAACACTGAGGAGCAAAAGCCGTGGTGGTGATCAACGAGATCGGTTATAAACAAGCTGGGTTCGAAAAGGCCGAGGAGAGGATGATCAGTTTCCAGGTATAAAGAGATCGCTTGGGATGCCAAGGTATCTCCTATAGGCACAGATGTCCAATACGCTATCCGCAGGTGTTCAAGGCGTGGATCACAAAGAGCTGGTATATCCTTTTCTCCTTCAAGGGTACTTCTTGGGATCGCTATGTTGTTAAGCGATTCGCTATAGGGTTCGGACAGCGGTCGGGGTGTCACAGAGGTTTGTCGAGTGCCCATCGTATTCCTGAAATCAAATCAACAAAGGGAGCAATAGGATCGCCCGAGATTACGATCATACATGTGCCACACCGCTGAAGCCCCTCGCGGCTGAGTCAGCCTTTTCAGAGTATCCTGGCTATCCAGACCGGCATCCATTTGAGGGAGGAATGGATACGCGATGGGATTCAAAGCACCCAGCTCAAGAGAGACGAATGACTGTTCCAGGGTGGATGAGGCCATGGCCATGGCGGATGGTTGGTGAAGGACTTTGATACCGCCGCCCAGTACCGGAGCAGTCCTGCCTCGGCCAGCCTGATCCTTCAGAGCCTTGAGCACTTGGACGACCTGCTCTTCGGGAAGCAAGTTGAGTACGCGAACGACTTCAGCGACAGTGTCGCTCGCAACCACCGCTTGCCGCTCGTCCCTGTAAGTACAACGTGCAACTTCCCCTTCACAGGACGAGCATGTCGGTCGCTGACCATCGCACTAGTAGTTGTCAAAGGTCTGCCAACATTGTTGAACTATTTTTGGGCGTACCCGGGCTTTCTTCCGTCTGCACGCATCGCAGGCAACTGACACAGATGTTCTACGCCTTGCAACACAACTCCTTACGGCTTCGGTAGAGCTTTCTGGGGGTTCATCGAGCTGAAGATCGCCATTGATGGCGGCAGGAAGAAGGGCGCGATACTGGTGGTTCATAGTCTGTTTGTAGCACCAATCAGTCAGATTGATCCTGTTGGGAGAAGGTTTGCTGATTGTTGGCAGCAGCCTGATGACGAGGACTGCTGATAGCCGGATGGGTCCCGCCGGCGCTGATTGGTTCTTCAGCACAGCCCAACGGGGCGTGCAAGAACCCTGTACCTTTGTAGAGGTTCCTGAAATACCTACTTAAGACACTGGCGGGCGTAGGACTTGCGTGACGTGAGCAGCATGATGTGGGTACCGTCACTGAATGGACAAACCTTGAGTGAGGCTTTGTATTAGGCTTAGCCAGTAACCACGCCTCCAGCATGACGTATCGGACGATATTTGATCTTTTGCTTTAACAAATGAAAATGGTCGGCAATGGTCTGAAAAACACTTCCCTTGTGCCACTGTCGTCTGAGCTGAAACATGAAGTTCAATATGGGTATTCATGTCAAGCCATAGCCGGGTGCCTCACCTTTACATAGTTCAGTTTACACAACTAATTAAATCATCCAGCCTTAGCGCCTTGACGGGAGGGTAGGCACGACACTGCGATTTCACCTCTCGATTCAGGTATGAACCTTGACTTTTGAGAAATTTACACTGTCCGCTACAGCAACGCGTGACATCGAAGTCGCTCGTCTATCGCACGATGAAGGGAGGGGGACGGAAGTGAGTAAAGGTCTCGGCTTACCTTGCAGCCCGCTCTCTGCTTGTCGCCCGTTCTCTGATGCAATGACGGTTATCTACATAGCGTACTAGGGAGAGGACGTACGTTGGTCCAATAACAGGATCCGGGAGGATCCCGTCCAAGAACCGACTGCATCGTACCACCCATCGAGGATGGTGAAATCACTAGTCCGCCCTTTCGTGCATGCACGCTTTTCTTCGCCGCGTACCTAGCCAAAGGATGGAAGTCCAGCCAATGACAGGGCCCGGGAAGATCCCGTTACAGCAGCCAACTGCATCGTCCCACTCATCCAGGATGGTGAAGTCACTAGTCCGGCAGAAAGCGTCAGTTAAAGTCATCTTTCTATTGCGATATAATGATTCCAACCTCAGCCCACCGAAGGCATGCAATCACATATCGAGCTTTCCATGCTGCCCTTTTATCGCTATCATCATCTCGTATCATATCCCAGCAATTTACATTTCGACTTGAAGTTTTACTGGATCGCAATCACATTGTCATGTCCCATTATTCACCCATTGGGTTCTGAAGTTACCGTAGGCGCGAGTGGATGCCTACTTCTATTAAGCCATACCAGTGCTTGATGCCCTAGGATCCCTGAAAGCGAGAATCATGTCCATCCGGGATGTTGAGAGACGGCCTGACCAACCACAGCAATTTCGCACACGCATCAATTACATGGTGTTCCACATTGGCTACAGAGCCGACCAGGGATTACCCATACCTCCCTCCCACGAGCGGCGCACGTTGAACATTTGGTGCCAGGAACCTGAAGAGACTTACTTAGTTGTCTTCTATTATCGCAGTAGGGGTATGAAGTTACTCTTGAATTCCCTGCAGGTCGGACTGCGTCGCAGTAAGCACTTGGGCACAATGTAGTAATGAGCTCTGTGTCGTCTGTGCAGTGGTACAGGATTTTTGGAGACCTTGAGAAAATCATCTTCAGAACAGATGGTAAAGAATTGTTGGACGAGTCCGTAGCGGGCAACACGAGAATTGGGGAGCTTCACGAGGAGAGGAGACTAATGCTGTGATGGAGGGCTTTGATCGATATTTAAGGGTATTTGGCGTGCCATCAAGGATGGATTGGCCATAAGATGACGGGTACCTTCCGTCATAATGTACAGTCTCCGGCCGAATACGCGACTCACCCTCGTTATCAATGCTACATCCCGCCCCATATGCCGAGCTCACTTGTCTCTGTCCTGTGTCTCAAAATAGCAGCGCGCGCTAAGACAGTAATCCCAAGTCCAGTAGTCCCGGGTGGCATCATCCTTCCAATGCACTCAGGGCTCTTGAGTAGCAGCGATTCCCTTAGCATCGTTCGTAAATAGAAAGCATAAGGAACACCCAGATCAAAAGCCTTCAGGGAGAGTAAATACACAGCTTGGCGTAATTATTAGTACCATCTGCTATACAGACAAGCGCCGGACATAAGGCGGATATATCTAGCGCATCTTCTTGGGTATAATTGAAGCTGTAGGCAGGAAGAAGGCATTTCTTTGAGCAACGCTGAGAAGGACCCCGGCCTTCCCTAGGCTCCTTCGTTAGGTTGAAAGCTTTGAATGAGGCCGGAAAAGGTGATCGTGACAGGCACTTCTAAGGGCCCAACGGCGCCGATACTTCCATGACCGAGATTAACGACATTGACATTCGTCAGTCTTGTTGTCCTATCCCTAGCAGCTAGGATGGAAAAGATCTCTGTGCAAGTTTCCGGCAAGGCGATCTGTAGCTGCAATGCAAGTGCCTTGACGTTCCACAAGAATCTATTTGCGACGGGTAAATATATTCCGATAGTTAACAGAAGCTCGCAAGCAATCGTGATAGACTTAGATTGCCCATGATTGGCGCCACCGTCGTTTAGCATTGCGGTTGTCGCTGTGTAACAAGTATGCGCAAGCCAATACTCATGACGTACTCCATACAATGCTCTGTACACCGAGAGGCTGGATATGATGGTTTCTCCGTGTGATGCTCTCGTGGAAGTAATAGTCTGTCGCCCAGACTCCGAGGAAGTAAGTTGAGCCAGGCGAGTAAGCAACTTGACCTGGATGATTTGAAATGTAACACTAGGAGGTTGTAAGTTATCTATGAGACCCTCGCCAATCCACATATACTCGAACGTACTCTAGAAATAGTACCGATGGTAGTTGACTTTTATTCAAAAGGAGTGCCTGGGCGGAACCCGTGTTCCAGGCCATAACTTTGCTGTACATAACCTTTGTTGCTTGATGATGAGCATCTATCAAGTTGTCGTTTGAGAGCATGAGTAGGGACGAAGCTTCCCAGGCCAGCTCAGCCAGTTGGTATTCGTAAATGCATCGCTCCTTGAAGTGCGAGAACTGAGTTCTATGTGTATAAGGATACGGTTGCCAGACATTCTCGGTTGCTCCTGCAGCTGTCGCTGTGGAAGAACCAAAGCTCGAGAAGGGCCCTGGCATACAAGGCCGGCTGAGACGCATTGGACGAGAATAAATGAGAGACAGTTTGCTGCACAAAGTGTCAGTGACTTTACATTCTGTACGAGTAAAAGCTTTAGTACTGACACCTCTAAGCAGAAGAATCCCCACAAGGCGAAAGCAGTAGAGTCCCGTTCCGGCGTCGGAGGGAAACGGAATTGATCGACACTTGTAGACGAAGCCTTGTACTCTGTTATCAACGCTTTATGGACAACATAGAACTGATCAAGAAGCGTGTGCGCCACCTCCTCTTGACCGTAATTAACTTCATACGTCCAAAGAAGAGCCAAGCCTTGTGCAAGTGGTATTGAATGGTAGGGCGGCTGCTGATCGAGAATGCGGAGTGCTTCGTCAGCGAACTCTCGGGATCTAGAGAGACGTTCTTTAAGTTGGCTCTGAGAGACGCCTTGCATGAGAAATAGCTGTGGCCGTAATCAGTGGGCAAGTTAGCAGCCTGGCTGACATAGGTGTACGTACATGTGATAAAGCTAGCAGACAGTGCACCAAAAAGGTAGAGCAGACGTGATGGGTCTTCAAAGCATCTGGGGCCTTAACACCCTCTAGGAATGCGGTTTGATGAATTGTGTGGCTAAGGGCACTGTCCCATGTGAAGAACAGGTTGAGGAGGTGGGTGAGATATTTATTGTCGACCGATAGAGGTGTCCATTGGGCGATAGGTAGTATCCCGTGAGGGAATCTCTTTACCAGCTCTGCCGAAACGGTGAAAGGTTCAATGCTAGTCTCACGTCAGGATGTGCAAGTAAATGGATCGTGCACTATGCCTCGAAAAGGGACACTATACCTCGGAAGAAGACGCTGGTTGAACGATATACTAGAACGGGAACTCATTTCGGAGATCGATGCAAATGCTAAGGAAATTGAGCAAATCAAGAATGGAGCGAGGAAGGCGGATCAAATACTGACGAGCCATTTGCAAAGAGGTTGGTAATTGTCTTGTCTTATGAAAGCTCTCTGCAAAGGCATGGGCCGAGGGCGCCTGGCATATTGTGTCGAGAATTTGGGTACGTTCGTCAGATGACGCTTCACGAATCATGTTGAGAAGACGGTACAAACCACCACCTGGAAGCTCATAGAAAGCCGACATCATAGGTGGAGAGAAGTGACAGGCTGTGTGGTTCCGTGTACACTGAAGACATCGTGGGCGCCGACGATCGCACTGTAATCTTCAGCTAGGTATCCACGCTCGCGGGGGAGCTAGAGGAAGCTGTTGGCACCTTGGATTTGCGCTTTCGACAAGCTGATTTGAAGACTTAGCGGCACATTTTTTCATGATTCCTTTACGAGAGGCGCAGACCAGGGTAGGACAGAAACGTACCATTACATGCAATGTTGACCTTGTCTCGTGGGCGCCTTTGCAAAATAGGAGTCGGCAGCTGATCGTGCTCCTGCTGCGGATGCTGGTTTGGTCGTGGGAGCAACTTTCTCATGTTACCTTTTTGTTGAAGATTTTAGGTCCACTGGAAATTGAGGCTCTCAAGAACAGAGAACGATGGTCCCGTGGCGAGGGTAAAATTCGTAGTATCATGACGTGAAGTCCAGTCAAAGGACCAGCTCAACGGAGCATTTGCTCTTCGGGAAGAGGCGGGGTCAGGCACACATTTGATCATAGATGACAAAACCAAGACCTTCGGCGCGCTTGAGGCCGTGACCAATCAGCGCTAGCGGCGCTACTCCGTCAGTGCCCTTACTGCCGGACTTCTAAGGAAGGCTCATGTTCCACAATATCGACTACTCTCATGATCACTATACGCATAAATTGATCGGCCTACATAACCTTCTCCGTATTTAGTACATTGACGCCTCTACTAATATTAGCGCGGGCAACGTGAGTGACGGTGTACCCAATGCTAGTAGCCGGGTCGTCCCCGGACGCAGCAGGCAAGAGCAGCGAGCCAATCCAGGAGTGAAGATATTGGGAGGGAAGCAGGTTGTCGCGCTCTGCTGATCCACACCCCAGGCCATCTGTTGGACCAAGTGGACTAAGCAGCCTTGGAGAGAAGGTAGCAAATGAGGCCAACCGTACAGTGCCTTCCTTGCTACAAGAGGAAACTCTGTCGCACGCTCACCTAATAGTAAAGCAGTCATGTCATTTTCGAATGGGAGATGGACCCTCGCCTGTGGCATGGGTCCGTGCATCTTGGGGCCCGGTCCCGTGCCACAATTGGGCCCCTCTACTTCAATCCGACGTGGGAGGCCCAAGTTGTTGCTGTGGTTATTGTTGTTGTTAATGTTGTTGCTTCTTCGGCTGCAATCTGCCATGGGTGTGCATATACCTGTGCGAACCGGGTCTGCTAGGACACTGACCTGACAGGATAATCGGGATTGGGTCTAGGAAAGGCAGACGTTTTAAGAATATTTCCCTGTACGGCTATTTTGACACCGGAACGGGTTGTGAAGAAGATAACCTTCTTGTGGAATATTGGCTCCAAATCCGTCAAACTTGCTCTAGCTCAAACCGCCACAGCTGCTGGCTTTCAGTACAACCAATCAGATGAAACGTAGCGTTGATTTGTTGAGCCTACAATCACCATCGGCGATGCCAGAAACACCAGGGTTCGCCACACTGGCAAAATAATGACGAAGGGCAGAGGGTCTCAGATAACTGGAATCTGGATGGATCCCCGCTACAACGACGGGGAAGTTTCCAGGTTCTCGGCTAGTTTGACTTTCAAACTCTTAGAAAGCTGCTTTTCGTCGGCATCTTTACAGTAAAGGCATTTTGAGTGGGTTCGCGCCTTTTTCTCTATCTAACGAGGCAGGGGATTATGCCCACCAAAGGAGCTCACATACTGCATGAAACTTGATGTTCAGTCTGTCGTGCGTCTAGATGTTACACAGTCAGAGTGTATATTCGCATCGCAGCTGTTCTTGTGGAAACCAAGTACGAAACCCGTACCCGGTCACAAACTCGTCACTTGACAATCTCGGATCTACTTAACGAGCGAATAAACCGTTCTTTCATTATGTGTAAGTAAGCTGTGGGTAACCCCGACATGAGCTTCCCCCATATTAACCGTGAGCACCATTCTCCTACAACGCAGACAATGACACTTGTCTTAGAGATCAAGTATCGTATATGTCAACGTAATCTAACCTTTTTATACTAACACGTAGTGTGACCAAGAAGAAAGTGAGTTGAGAACAAGTTGCTTTAAGGCTGATGTGAAAGAGTAGTTATTGTGTTCCCCCGCTAAACTAGGCCGGTGGATGATCCAAAGCCTTCATCCATGTTTGAACCCAGCCAGGGAGAGCTGCCAGCCAGCAACCACGAAGAGTAATAGAAGGTATCGGTTACAGCTGTTGAGATGATGCAGGGTTCGATGGTATTAGATAAGGCCGGAGACGGGAGCATCAGGAGGCTCGGATTGTTTAGGCCCGGTACCGTATGGAGAGAGGTATGGGAGACAGTGTCGGGTGACGGGGGCCTATTGGAGGACAGGCCACCACAAAGACCTCGTGAACAATTGAGATCACCGCTGCAGCCTGGTACCAAAGTCCCAGTTGTCGAGGAATCGTCTTCACAATGCTGTGATGGCGATTTGCGCCCCCTAACGCCGACATCCTCACGACGAACGTCCTTCTCCAGCATGTCGTGAGTGTCGTCTACCGATCCGTGGCGTCTCAGCAATTCCGAAATATCATCTCTCAGGTCAGCGCTTGAGCCAGCACTGACAACCAGCGCCTCAAGGAGACGTTGCTGACGGGAGATCGTATCTCGTAATGCCCTGTTCTCGGCCTGCAAGGATCGCTTAGTTGCGAAGTGGCGTGGAGCAAAGTGGCAGACCAAACCGCGGATCTGACAACGGCTGCAAGGGATCTGGCCATTGCACTGCAGAAAAGGAGTCAGTCTCAAAGATGGAATGCTGTTTCGCAAGTAGGGTGACAAGAGGAAGTCGGGACCATACTTTTGTTCGCTTCTCGCGACATGCTTCGCATGCAATGCGGGTGACTTGAGCACGTTCTGAAGCCCGTCTTCTTGTTCTTGAGTCCGCCATCATAGCTGATACACCAGAAAGGTTGAAAGTTAGATCAACCAAGTCATGTCAATCATGGGACCTCTTTCAAAGGCGGAACGATGAAGGGCCTGAACGCAAGGTCACCAAAGTTGGAAGCACTAGTCCGATAGAGTGCTAACTAGAGCGCATATATACAAGTAGCACATTGACCTTAATGCCCATCTGCTATATTATTTGGACTGAGAATAGAGGGATGGGGCCGGTCTGAGGGTCCCCTGCGATATGCACCAAACAGGTTGATGGAGGTGTCATTGAATACGACCTGCGGTGCGAGACTCACTTATGCGCTGGGTCATGCCGGGCCATGACGACAAAGCACCCACCCCAGAGGAAGAACCCCAACAGTTTCGTTTGGCGACTTGTTCTAAAGATCTCTCGGCCGTCCAAAAGCAGCCAGTTCGCCACTTTGCACGTGATCCCTCCAAGTCGAACCCACTCATGCCTATCAGTGGCCTCAGCCAACAGATCTCAATCAGCGGAGCAGAGACCATGTTAACATACGCAATGCCAAGTGATGAAAGCTTTATTCCTCGCTAAGCACTTCGATACCCTGAATCCATACGCGCTTAATGCGGCTTGCTGCACTTATATCCTCCGACGGGTCACCATCCACAAGCACGAGATCTGCCCTATGTGTTCCTGGCTCGAGTGAGCCACGGTCGTTCAAACCGAAAACCTTCGCAGGGACAAATGTTGCGCATTGGAGGGCCTCGCGATTAGACAGACCCGCCTCCACAAGCAGCTGGAGTTCCTCATGCAGGCTCGAGCCGAATGCCATGCTCATGCGGCCGCGTTCGTTGGCGCAGGTCCCTGCGCAGATGCGCACACCGGCATCGTGGAGCATCTTGACGTTGACCAAAGCCTGCGATATGTCGATGGTCGGGGTATCCCCCTCTCCCTCCTCTACGCCCAGAGCGTGCTTCTGGAAACACAGCGTCGGGATGACGGCGATCCCAGCCGCAGCAACCTGTGTAATAGTAGCAGAGTCCAGCGGAGCGTCATTTGGGACCGGCGTGATAATATCGAATCCACTACGCAATGCCTTCTGGTAGCTGGTAGCATGGGCTGCGTACGCGATGGCTAGTTTGCCGCGCTGATGAGATGCATCCACCGCTGAAACAAGAATATCTCCATCCAAGCCTGGCGCGTCCACAATCAGCCGGACAAAGTCGGTCTGGCTGTAGCCCGAGGCATCGTCGATCACAAGGTCCTCAGCCTCTTTGGCCGTGCTGATGCCCCGTATTGCCCGATTACTGAACGTGGTAGAAGACTCATTGCTTAGAGAGCCGATGCCTGAGCCAGCTGACAAATATGATGTCAAACCAGGAACTTCGAGGGAAGCGGAACGCATGGTCTCGGAGTGGATGGTGCCACTACTTAGGTCAACCACAGTAGTAATGCCATGGGATGCAAACTTATGGAGGGAATGTATGGCGGCATCAGCATCGATCTTGGAGTCTATAAGGCCTGGCATGATGGTGCATCCTGTCCCGTCGATGATTTCGTCCGGCAGTGTTACTGCATCCATGACATTGCCGGGACTGGCCAGAAAGGTAATGGTAGACCGCTTATTGATAGGTTCGCTATCAAATCGGTTGACGTTGACGATCTTTATGATCGTCATATTGTTGATTGTAGATGTCGTTCTCGTCTGGCTGATTAGCCTCATTTATTGGTAGTATCCTTGCACTTTCGTTTCCCTCTTCATTATATACCCATTTTTTGTATTTTAGCAATTGATTATTGGCATATTTAGGCTTTGAAGACTATGCCTGGTATAGCATTCACCATGTAGGTATCCCATTGCGAGATGGGTCAAGAGAAACGGCAAAGTTATGGGGATGGCTCGGAGTGTAACGTCTGTATTCCCGTACTTGCAAGAGCCGGAACATAATCATCTTGAGATTAATCCGACCCGATGATGTAATTTGGGCCAGTCGTAGAAGAACTTGTCCATGATTCTGTTAGGAGGCACACTGGAGCCGAGAGGTGCAGACTCGAAATGATGAACCCTCGCTGCTGCTGCACCTGTCAGGCGCACATAGCCCCCGAATCCCCGAATGCACTTCTTCTTCTGCCTGTCCACATTCCCCCTTCTGAACCTTCTTTATAGCGGATCGATGGTCATGTCCAACTATGTACGTACCATAGGCCAAGGTCACAACTTAAGGTGTCATCCTAGGCCATTAGACGCCGCGTGTTCCCATCACACTATGCTGAATACCGACCAGCCAGAAAGGAAAGTTGTGTAAAAGGCCGATGAGATGCTTTGACTTTTCGCGGTCAGTATACGCATGAAAAGACATAGATGGCATAGAAAGATGAAAGAGATTTGCAAGCATGCGTCACAAACATCTCCCAGGCTATCTACGACATCACTAGGGCAATATGTAGAGCTCTGTAGGAAATTGAGTTGAGTATAAGGATAGCTACTAGTATTTTTTGTTTCCAGAGGTTAAGATCTCACGAATAGTTCGCGAACGGGCAGGCCATGCTGGAACTCGAGTGAGGGGTTGTGTGTCCGACATGGAAGGGGAAAGACATGCGGTTCCCTGCGTGTAGCGGCCATGAAGTTGTCAAGTTGGTCTGACACGCCAAGACAAGCCAGGATCTTTCCCAGAGACGAGTTTTGTTCGATCCGCAAGGATGGTGCGAATAGGTCTTCACGAGCTTTGTTGTGCCTCTTATCTTTGCCTTCTTCCCGCTTTCGTTTCTAACAAATATTGAGTGGTAACAGGCACCCTTCCAATCACAGGCTCCAAAATTAGGATGATTTGTCATTCAGTGAGAGGGAGCTGGTGATGGATCGGGATATGTTGTCACCCCCCACCCCCCTCGACCACAGTAATGAATTCGCCCTTCTGTCCTCAGAAGTCAAGAGGGCACTCCAGTCAATGCAGCGCGTAAGGAAAGGTCAGTGGCGGATGCGGTGAGCCCATCCCTGCTGGCAAGGATCACCTTCCTTCACGTACTCGGAAGTTCCGCACTCTTCAAGTCTCAGGGCCATTGATAGAGTAGTATTTCGCATCCTCGAATTGGAGGAGCTCCTTCAGCTCCCACCAATGAGAGTGTTTCGCAAAGCGGGCAGGCAAATCCTTATCGTATCCTGCCATAGCGACCTTGAATCTTATCATTCTATCAGTGATGTTGATTCATGAGGTACGTCAGACAATATGTCGTGATTAGTCACAAGGATGTCATGACGGAAGCTACCCTCCGCTGATAAATTTAATCACGCCAAACAGCCAGATTTACTTAGCTGCCTGGCCGCCTATCTTTCGGAGCTGTCCCGCCTGCATTGATAGGTTGGAAACTACCGACTGGGATCCGTGCCCCCATAGCCACATCTGACGTTGGAGTAACCACTGGAAAGATTGAGTGAGTTACTCCCTCCCTGGGCACATGCCTCCTTGTGGCATATGCGTTCTTTGGCATATACCTTTCCTCAGCATATGCCTTCTTTAGCACATGCCTTCTTTCAGTGACGGGCATCACTGCTCCGCCGGTAGTTTGTGGAGAAAGTCGATGCATCGACCCCGTGTGTGTACAATCAAAGGAGAGCATGGACGTCCGCTTTTGCAACCATAGCATGCCCACCCTTGTCCGGACGTACGCTCAGCAGAAGGGGGTTTTGGGAGATGAGCTGTCGGTGAAAAAGGTTTTAAGTCAGCAGATAAGGCGTTGGCATCTGGCCAGATTCGTCTCCTATGGGAGGCGGATTCACCGGGCAAGCAGAAGAGTTGACGAAGATTTTCAGGTTCATAAGAAACGAGAGATACACGAGATGATAGGAAACTCATGGATATCGCGGCTGATCTCGCCACTCCGGTATTTGCAATCAAAACAGCCAAACATTTTGCCGGATCTCATTCGACTGTACTATTTTGAAGCGCCTTTTGGCTGATAGCTCCAGCTGCTTTCGCTACATACCGCACACGCGTTCTGTCAGTGTTCGGTCGGGTATGGAGTTTACAATGATGGTTCAGATTATCACTGCGAGTGAATTGGTCTTTTCCACAGAATTCGCAACAAAAGCGTGTGATTTAGTCGTGTTTTCTTAACGTGGTTAAGAAATTCACCGTTAAAGGACCAGCAAGGATAGATACCAACTTACGTTTGCTTCTGCCGTCGCAAATGCTCCCTGCGGCGATACGTCTTGTTGCAGCCTTTAAAATCGCACTTTTCCTTTCCACGCTGCTCAATGACACCGGTCAAAAGTAACCAGTATCATGACTAACGTGCAAAGCATATCATCTTCGGTAGATGAACTAGCTTCTGGAGTCGTCAAACCCGCTGAGTACTCAGCAGCAAACATGACCAGCTCCTCGAAAAATCTACTATCCGTGTTGACGGAGGATGAGAGGCATCTGGACGGTGTCTGAGCCGGTGCGGCGAAGATGTCCATCGTGTGGGCGACGGCATTGCCCACGTCATATCCAACACCTCCTCAAAAAGAGAGCTCCCGGTATCCATTCTTACCAAGGGCAACGAAAGCGAGTTGGATATGTTGGTTGGATCTAGGGTA
This sequence comes from Sarocladiaceae sp. R1802, assembly GCA_023628655.1. NCBI lineage: Eukaryota > Fungi > Ascomycota > Sordariomycetes > Hypocreales > Sarocladiaceae > Sarocladiaceae sp. R1802. The sequence continues at coordinate 11,347 of JAMAKF010000035.1, read as the reverse complement.
CAGTAATAGTCAACGTGCACTCGTGAGTCGCCGGAGCAAGGGATAAGCCATTAAACCAACAGCACTTGAAGCCACTAAGTGGAGAGCCGCACAACAGCCATTTCGATGTGTCAGTGAGCCACTCTTGGACTTGGGCTTACTTTCGACCTTCCTGTGTCGTTCATAGAGATGTGCGCCATTCAAAACTGTCTCCGGGTTATTCCCTAAGCTACTATGATCTCCGGTGCAATCCGCTTCTGGGTCTAAACCTTCCACTCGCCAAAGGGGCATCTGAATCCGACTCACTGCGAAAAGGGTCAGACTTGGGATTGTTTTGACCATCTCCAGAGTCGCACGGACATGGTTCCGCCTCGGATTGCCGTTTTCTCAACGCGGCTGACAGTTTGATGATAGCAGCGGCTACATCATCCAAGCATATAGAGACTAGATTGTACAGATCTCTATTGATGCAGTGGGGGCCAACGCAAGTCCATCCTGATGCTTGCTCCTCTTGCTCCGTTCCTGCTGGGTTAGTTTCCGCCAATGGAGCCTCATCCGGCCCGATGAAACCAGAATGATCACTGTCCGAGTCTGCGAGACTTTGTACCTAAGTCTTTGTGAGCTGAATTGACGTTACTACCGACGTATACTGACCACTTTCGGAATCCGACACTGCCGCTCCCATGTCAAGCACATTCTCCCAGTATTTCGTTCTCATGTCTGACAACATGGGTTGTTATGTACTTGGGAAGGCTATCGTGAAATCTTGCAACCTATGAGTGCACATTGACTAATGTCCTCAAGCCCCAGCTTTCATCGTGTTCAACGTCGCCTTCCCTGTCCAGGTCTGGCTCAATGTCCGTGACGTCTAGATGAGACTCCCTGCATAGGCAACTTCTGGCCTACCGATGTGGTGTGGAGACTTGTGGCCAGTCCGGACCGCCTTAAATGCTACTGCAGAGGTTCTCTGCTATTTTGAAAGGCATTCGCGCACGGTAGAGAAGAGGCTGTCGAGTGGTGCAGCATCAGTGGCAGGAAGGGCAGTAGTGCCTTCCCTGCTTAATTCACATATCAGCCTCCCGATTAAGTTATCACAGAACTAGCGTCGACGGCGGCAAATCATGTCTCGGGGCATCTCGCGACCAATGGAGGCTCGGAATACGATCGGCTGAGTGCATGAAGCACCCACCCCGTTCATAGCTAGCATTTGAATGTCGCAGATGCATGACGATTAAAGCGAGAATCCAATGCCCTCACTTACATAGCTACCCTGTACATGCCACACTCAATTTTGTAACAACCGGCCTTACTTGGTAAGGCAAGTGGATGGTCGATCGAGTAGTATCGCAACAGTGAACTGATTGTCAAGAAGCTTTGAATGACTTCACACTCAATAGTAAAAGCTATACTTTAGAGAATGCTTAGATTGAACGCTGAGGAACTGAATCCTCATCGTTGGTAGTAATAGCCATCCTTTATATACTTAGGATCCCCCCTTACTATCCCGTGGCTCACCCTTCCGTCGTTATCCTTCTTGATCACGTGACTTTGCACGTGCTCGTGAACCTGGCCCGTCCACCCATAGCGCGTCCGTGGTGTCATACCCCGTGCGGCCCATGTCAGTTGGTTTGTAACATGCTATTGTCCAGATCCATGGATCCTTCCTGTTGATATGATCTGCGTACACGAAAATACTTTTATTGATCTCGACCCACGAGATGTGGGCATGGACTCAACCTGTTTCTTGATTGTTGTTTCCAGACCAAGCCTCCACGGATGTGAGAGCGTGTCTACTTTTGCCTAGTCTAAATCTGCTACTACTTATCGTCATGTGATAAAGTGGTAGCTGTGCGTCTATGACTGCGTTGCTGGCTCTTCAAGTCATTAGATAACGGTATCAGCGGTCTCTAATCCAATCGCGGCCTTCGCCTTCGCCTTGTTCTTTCAGTCATGCATCTGAACTATTCATAGACGATGCAGTCACTGTCTTTATCCTAGATAAAAAGCCACTCGTCACTAACAATGCCTTCACGACTATGACTAAAGTTGGCTCCTATTAAGTCTACGCGAATCTCGTCCCACCCTTTGATGCCCTCAAACTATGGCGAAAGTCTTAGTGTGTTTGAGCAAATAATATGCAGATAACATGTTAAGCCTGAGAGCAAAGGCAGTATAGATCAAGTCACCCGAATGTCTGTTGCTTGCAAGACCCAGCCGCTGGCGTGTTCCACCTTTCTGGTTGTGTTGACACGACTGGAGCACCAATCACTATAGAGACAACACAGCAGGATTAATATAATCCTCTGTACGCAGGACGCAGGCTGCTGGTGACATTCCTCTACGGTGGACATCCTCTATTCGGACAGTCTCTATTGTGAACACGTATGGTCACAGTCATCGTCACCCGTTCAATTCAATGCAACCCTCTTCTCAGGCACGAAATACGGCAGTGAATCCTCCATCACAACTCCGCAAGCCACCATCGACATCTGGTGCAGCCATCCTGTACAGCCCCTCCATAAGCTTCGGCTGAAGCTGTCTGTCTCGCCCAACGTCATTCGTCCGTTCACCATCCACACTATGCTGCCACTCCCTTTCGCACCGATAGATCTCGGTTCAAGAGAAGGAGATCTGGTTTAATTAGAAGATGCATAATGTAATTTATTGATTGTTTCCGGAGACTTTCAGGTATGCTTGGGTGTGAGTAAGCCGACGGGATCGGACGAAACGTTACCCCACTCTTGATTGTAGAAGAAGGTGAAGAGTCCAAGGGACAGCTGGCCGTGACCTTTCGTCTGACCTCGGCTGTTGTTACTATCCACAGCAGTGCTCACTCATCTCCCAGCTACTTATCGCAAGCGAGTGTCTTTAGTTCATACTTCTCATTAAAGCGGTAGTCACTGTCCTGTCCCATCCACCAGGTGCCCCATCAGTGACTAGGAGTGGATATGTCGATTCGTTGTGTTGAAGGCTCAAATCGCGGGAACGTCCCGTGGTTCACGATCCCAGAAGTCGCGCCTCAAATTTCTTGAGGCGATCTCCTTAGAAACCAAAGATGGGAAAACCTGATTATTGACGGCACGTCTATCTTCTGGTGGATAGCGATGCAGTGTTTACTACGATTCTCCTCGACCGCTTTCCGTAGCTGGGTCAAGATCGCGGCTAACTTGGCGAGCTCAATCTGGTGCCTGCTCTCCCAATCCGCAAGACGTGGCTCAGCATGGGTGATGCGGATGTCCTGAAAGGTTCCGTTGCTGTGACGGTCCATGATCAGCCAAGGTGTCCGACCGAAACATAGTTGTGGCAAGTAGGGGCCGAGCCTTTTGACTTGACTCGCGGTTTTCATCTCGACAGCTGTGGCCTGTACCATTCTTTTCGGGAAGCATTCTTGCGGGCAGGGCTGTCCTCTATCATCAACAAATCTACCATTGCAGTCAACGGGTCAGAGGATCAGACGGATCCCCATTCTTGGGCCCGTCTTCGTAGCTTGCGTCAACCTCCGAGCGCACGACACAGTTCAATGTGCCAAGCTTGTATTGCAGTGCCCAATGATGAGATGCACTATCTTCCAGGCCCCGGCGTAGACAGTGGACGTAGTCCCTGCCCCTATGTGTGTGCTTTTGGGCTTGTGGGTCGTTGTGCAAACGGCTGCTGCGCCGATGTGACCATTGATGACGTTACCGTCTGTGTAAACGCGGATTGCTTAGTGTTGAGCCTTGAGCCTGGTCCCTGGTTCCGGAAGGTACCGTTGCTACTGGTCCCACTGCCTGGCCGTAAGTGTGTACAACCAGTAATGAGCAGACGGGATTGTCCCGGCTAAGATTATCGGATGTCCTCATTTGTCCACTGACGCGCTGCCCAGTAGCCCGTAGGATTTGGATTAAGCGTGTCTTGCTGATCATTCTAAGTCAACCGTGATTTCCATTCTGCTGCTGTCGTTTGTCCTCTGTGTGTTGACATCTAGATTCCAGCGCTCGTCGAGTCCGAGTCATAGTGCGTTTTAGTCTAGGTTCGCCCGTAGCAACCTTAATAATATCTTCGTCGTTCTCATCATTTCTTTAGTCGCTCGTAGGGTTTAATCGCTTCTATACTCTCTTTATAGGCGATCTACTTCTGTATAGTCGTGCTCCTTGGGTTTGGCCTGCTACAAGGGATGGCCGTCCTAGTCGTAATGTTATCTTAGGTTGATTCTCGGTTGTTGTTATAAATATTAAAGCTGAGCTGTTCTAGAAGTAGTATTTAAACGTATTTTATATGCCTCCTTTACTTTGGCCATTCCTTGTTTCCTAACAGGGGATTAGCCATGCCGGGCTTCATAGTTGCCGTCGCATACGGCGCATCTCCGGGGTTAGGGATATTCGCCCTTAGACGGGCACTCGCGGGTTGGGTGTTCTTGCATGCAGCAGCCGCATGTGATGGGTGCCTTGCAGAGTTCCTATGTGGCCGTATTTGTGGCATCTGAAGCATTGCCTTAGGCAGCACTGCCTATCGTAATATTCGCATTGGAACACCTCGCCCTGCCAGATGAGGCCCTTATTGATATCCTTATTGGCGTCCTCTGCTTTAGAGCTTCCACTACGATGGAAGACGCGGACTTTGTATGTGCGGATCTGGTCAGCCAGCTGATATGCTTGATCTGCGCCTTTGGGATGAATGGCTTGTTGTCTTGTCGTAGAAGCAAGTCCACGTCCGCCTTTCGCTGTGGGTAGAACACACCGGGGTGTGAAGTTGGGAACTTTATCCAGAAGGGGTCTTTGTGGGTGACGGGATTCATTGCGTCCCACAATGATCATACAGAATGTGTACTGTAGACCCCGGTAGTCGAGTCAGTTCAGGCCCCAATACCAAGATCTTTGATCCAGGAACCGGACACCAGTGCAGCAACCAGAAGTGGTTATCACTGCTTGCGGGTATGGGCTTGGGATTAAGCAATTTCAACGTATCTACTTCTGGATTTCAATGATCCTGATCCAACTGTGCACCAGTGACCCATCCTTCCTCGTGTGCGTCGGGGTTGTGGACAGGATTTACCCTTCTTCAAAGCTTCATTCCAACCGAACAAAGCACGAAAGAGCCGACATGTCACATCCGGTGGAACGGGAAGAACTACATAGTAGGTGCTGCTGACATCAAACAATGATGCTGTCGCAAAGTAAACAGTGCACAGGCTCGGTCCACCTCTTCTCGCTGTCCGGCATGCCGTCCCTCAGATCACGTATATTCCTTCCTCTCAAGTAGCTCAATGAAGGTCTTTGGCATTTGGTGCCAGAGGAATAGAAAACGCATAAAGGTGAATGAATCGCATACTTGGGGTATGAGATGTGAAAGCTCGCAGACTAAATCATAGTAAGGTCTCGGTCCACTTGCATGAGGGGATTACCCACGATCTAGGGGTGGGTTGGCAAGGCGCTCCCTACCATCTTCGTCCCTCGCAGATAAACGACTCCATGCGATTGGCTGCTGCGTCCGGGGCCAACCCTGCTGTTGTCATTGGGTAGGCTTCTCACTTTGCCCACTCTAGTATCGAGTGGGCGCTAACGCAGTATGGAGAAGCGTATGTACGCAACATGCGGATATAATAATTGGGGAGAAGATGCTTGGCGGGCGATGGAAGGAAGGTCCAAACTTGACATGGCATGTTAAGTCAACTTCATAGTTCGTCTTTAGGGGAATGCGCAGGGACCTCTCTTCTCAAATCAGCGTAGCACAGCACAGCACAGCACAAATCGGCTTCAAGTTTATGGCTTGCGCGGGGCACATATTCGGACGGTAGACACGGGAAGAACTTGGGAAGCTGGGCAGGAGGCAGGCACAACCGCGGAAATCAGTTCCTTTCTCAACTGATTCTTCCCCCGGCGTTCGTATCGAGGCGATTGAGCCATCCAATATTCCATGCTTGTGATGGATCATGCCCTGACAAGAAACTCAACATACAAATATCACCGGCTCGACCAACCATACAAGCGGTGCTATCACTCATCACTCGATTTCAGCGCTAGATTGAAATGGTAATGGGCACTGAGCCTAGAGAGCCACAGTGGAGAGGGGTGCGCCTTGGGAGCCGTTGCAGGCCATTGCAAGGGGTCGTCTGGTGTGGTGAGGGCCTGGATCCACGATGCAGCCAGGACAGTCCCTGCCCCATTCTGATTAGGTTCACGCCCGCGGCGTTATGGCTGCGGGCTCTGACTTGAACACGCCACACGAAAGGATGCCAAAGCACAGTGCTCGCTCTGGCTCTTCTCCAATGGTGCCACTGTCAATGTATGGCGGTACATGGGGTACATCATATACATCCACGGCCCAGGCTACCAACGATGCTTGACGCTGGGTGTCCACCATCTCCCCTCTGGTTATACAGCACCGGTCGGCTCCGGGTACTCGCAATTACAAGAGGGCCGACTATCTGCTCTTCTTGGATTGCGCCAGCGTTGTATATGTATCCTATCAGTCGTCGACATCTTCTTTTGTCTTCGTTGCCTATCTGTGCCTTATACTGCCGGTACTGTACTTACGGCAACTGATTTGCTCGAGGTACCTCTTGCTTCCTCTTCAAGTCCAGAAAGCCGTGACTCGCAGCCCTCCTGCCTTCTACAAACAGTGTTCCTCCTCGACGAGCATCTCTTGCCCCATCAACTCTTTATTTGCCATCCTACCCCGGCAGCTACTCTGTTCCGGCAGCTCCCTCCCGCCGCCGACTTGATTCTTTCAACCGATCATCTACCTGCGCTTCAACTCCTGCTCACTGTTATCGACCTTTATCGACGCTCCTCTCGTTCGCCAGCGACCCGTCGCCCGTCTTTACCACTTAACCTTTACTTGCGACAACTTAATCGCACAGTCGCTTTCGCAAAAGTCATCCTGCCTCAGACCGAAGCCAATCCCAGCCTTCACCAGCTTCTTTCAACTACCTCCAAGCTGCGCCGTCAGCTTCCCTCTCCGCCGTCCCCTCACCCCGACACAGCTGATTACCTACTCGCACGTGCACGTGAGTGAGCCACCAAACTCCTACAGCTGGACACGCGCACTCGGCACATGTGGCCTCGGATCAATCGTGTCGCAAACGAACCTCCTTCGCACCGTCTATTGCAAAGCATCGGCCTGCGCTGCCTGCGAATTTCATCCTAGCGACAGCAAGGCCTAGACTCGGCCGCTTTCCATCTACGATATAGGATCTGGTCAACTGCCCAGACTATTGGTCATTCGCAAGCGTCAGTCCTACCTCGACTCTGCGAATACAAATCCTCAACTTGTCCGGCTTTCACCAGCCACTCAACCCCCGCCTCACTTCCCTTTCACCACCCACGTGGCGTCTTAGCAGGAGCTTCAGACATACTACCTCGCTCGATCTCCATGGATACTGTTCGCTTTCCCATTTAAGTCACCACCTTGATCCCAATCACTCTTTGAGGTTCAAGCCGGAGATTTTCTAGCCTTACCGAGGGAACGCAACACCTCGCAATCCATTGAAAGAACTTCAAGAACGGCTATCTTGTGACATCGACAGGCTGTCCGCCTCGGCATGTTTCGTCAAAGGTATGTCTTGCACATCAACCAGTCTACAGCGCTGAATTTCTTGCAGGACAAGCTCCGCGAAACCCGGAGATAGCTTACTGGCAGAGTTCCGTCAGCAGTTTCCGCAGGTCTCTACAGCCACGTCCGCAGCGGCTGCACCGAGCATTTCACATACTGCACCTCCCAACGAGACTGTTGCACCCGCACAAATGTAGAAACCCCGTCTGCGCTAGGCAGGATAGTATGACTGATCTTTGGGTAGATCACAAAGCCTGGATGCCGGAGGTTTCCGCGATGAAGATCCAACACCTCGAGCGTCCAATGCTGCCGATGAGCCTTGGCGCTTCACTCCAGGCTTGCCAGATACACAGAACTTCAATTATGGGAACTTCCCCAATGCACCACCCGGCTACTACACCCCGACGCCCGGCGGCCCCAACACCCTATTCCACCTTCAAGCTGGCGACCTTCACTCGCCAACAATCGCACTAGGGCATGGCCTGGGTACAGCACTCTCGATGCCCACATCCGGCGATGCCCTCCAGGCCGGTCCTGCAATCTTGGACATGTCTGGATTCCAAACATTGCAACCGCACGAGCTTCATCGTTTCAATCCTTTCATTCAAGCTTCAGCACCTCAGCAAGGGTTTGCCCCTTCGAGCTTTGTACATCAAGATACTGGGTATGAGACCATGGAGCAGGATGGATCACCTTCGGGATCGGATCCCTCTGACGGAGTTAGGAATACGTCTATTGACTCCGCTTTTCGTCCGACGACGCAAATGGTGCCAGCCTTTGCGCCAAGAACACAATCCGGGAAGGCCATGAGCCACCTATTGCCACCGTCTGCCAAAAAGTTCAGGTTTCACTCAACGCTGAATGCTCCGACCGCTATGATCAAACAAGCTGATGAAATTCCAATCACCTACCTGAACAAGGGACAAGCCTTCTGCCTTACTGTCGCGGACACCCATGCCTTTATGCCGCTACAGCCTGGGACGAAATATCGCACTTTTGTCCGCATATCCTTCGATGATGATGAGCGACGTCAGAAACCAGAAGTATGCTGGGGGCTGTGGAAAGAGGGGCGTGGAAGCAATAAGGCACATCTAAGAGGAGGCCGACTACAAGCTGTTGAGTACGTGGGTGCAGGACAACCAGCCGATGGCGACGACAAGCGAACACGGGTCGAACTTGAATATTCCTCCTTCGACGGCTTCTCGCTCACTTGGACTCCCGGCTCGAAGGGTGCACCCGAGCTCAGTGTTGCGTTGCGCTTCAATTTTCTCTCCACGGATTTCAGCCACTTAAAAGGTGTCAAGGGAATTCCGGTGAGATTGTGTACCAGGACCACCCCCGTGGGCACCGATCCCGCGCCGCCCACTGACACTGACTTCGTTCCAAACATCTGTTACTGCAAAGTCAAGCTCTTCCGCGACCATGGTGCTCAGCGCAAACTGTCGAGCGATGTCGCACATGTCAAGAAGTCGATCGACAAGCTGAAGCAGCAGATCGTGCAAGCTGAGAGTGGCATGAAGGATTTCAGAAAGCGCAAGCAGTCGAGTGCCTCTAAAGCTGGGGTGGCAGATCAGCGACCTGGCAAGGTACAGAAGCACAAGAGGACTTGGTTCATGTCGTCTGCTATTTCAGCAGGTGGTGGCAGCACGCGCATGACGCTCGAGGAGGACCTCAACTTCAAGCTCCAGATACTTCAAGACATGTTCACCAGCACCCGTCCAGTCAGTGTCCTCTATCTCAAGGGCGAGGGCCTGGATGATCCCGACGAGCACCCGGTTTCCCTTCCGGGCGAGCAGAGTCTTCAAACCAAAACCGATGGTTCCTCCCGCGACGGGGCTAGCTGGCAGGTGCGCAGTGGACGACGTTCAGCCGCCGATTCCATGGCCTCGCCATCTCCAAGCGCGCTATCACTAGCCTCACAGCCGTCTGCCATTGGACAGGGCGGATACTGGCAGGGATTTAATAGCGTCGTCGCGGCGGGAGAGGCTCCTAGAGCCGATGAGCCCACCAAGGTTGGCAAGACTGATAACGACGGCAAGCTCAGTGGCTGGATCGAGGCTCTCGGTGTAGACCAAAGCTACCGCCCGCCCCCAGAGCGAACACCTAAGCCAGTCGCCTGGTTTTACATCCTCAACAAGACTGCCTCCGAGGCCACGAATCCACAATATTACCATGCTATATACCTCATGCAGCGCACACTCAACACTTTTATCAAGGGAGTCGCCTCTAAATGGGGCCTTGACAGCTCCAGGGTCCTGCGAACTGTTCGCGTCCTTCAGAGCGGCCTTGAAGTGATCGTGGACGAAGATGTTGTCCGCGAACTCAAGGAGGGCCAAGACATGACGCTCGAGGTGGAAGACGTCGTTGAGCCCCCGTTTCCTGCCAGACGAGAGTGGGAGATGGCCGTTGAAGGAACGGAGGAGGGTGCTACAAAGGAACCAACGCCTCCACCAAACGGCCTCGTGCTGCGTCTACGATTCTAAACCCTGACAATTATGGCTTGCGTCGGTAGCCTGCCGACGATTGACTTTGTATGGGAAAGCTTTCGGCGCTTTCATGGCAAGGATGGGCCGACGATTAAAATGAAGACCTGCTGACGATTAATTGTGTGACTTCCATGGTGACTGCAGCGCTATGAAAACCAAGTAGAATATAGAGTGAAGAATTATAAATTGATTGATACTAACATTGGTATATATATAGATACTTTGACGACTTGAGAGGCGTATTTGGAGGACGTTCTCTTTTCGGATGGTTGTAGAGCATGGGTTCAATTGTAGTAACCAATGATAAAAGGTCTCAATTTACATAGTGTAGTCCATCTACCACCAGGTTCCCACATCAGACTGCTGCCGAAAAGCACGCTCGACCTCGCTGTCAGCAACCAACCCTCATGCCCGAGTGGGCTCGGCTCCAACGCCCCGCTGAATGTTCCCGTGTGGAATATCCAGTATGGCACAGGGGAACTCACTCTGGCGTAGGCAACGATGCATTGGTGTCAAGCGGCAAGCGGCATACGCAGCGGATCCCTGCAGCATTGAACCACTTTGTGTGATAAATGAGAATATTATTGTTCATTCGACTAGCTAGCGACCAGTACTTGCATCCGAAGCTTCCCCTATGGGCCACTTTTGTGTCAACTCGCGCGCACCCGTCAAGTGGCCCGAGCGTTTCAGTTGGTGGAGACGCGGGATGTCCAGAAGAGGACGTTGAAAGTGGCACTTCTTGTCTGGAATTACCGTACTTCACTGGGCGCCAGGCTCATGGATCAAAGCCATCATGTTCCGTACACAGTGGTATCTTAATCCGGTCAAACTACCAGATCCTCTTTGCCAGTTCTCACAACTTCGTGGCCCCAGCTTTGTGAATAGATTGGATGTGGCATATGTTCAACGCACGGCACGCCGTGAAAGCCTGCATCAGTGCAACCGTATGCACAAACATGGCGCATAAAATGGATACATGGAAGATCTGATGTGAGCTAAACCAGATATGGAAATGACCCGGTGCAAAACGCTCAGAGATCCGGAACTACACTCAAGATTAGACAGAACCCCTTCAACGTAGAAAGGCGGGTAAAGGGAAGACGAGATAGTCCTACTGCATAAAGGCCGCATCCCGCTCCGTACAGAAGGAGCTCCACGAGGTACCATTTCATGAAGACACTCGACTCAAACACAACCCTTGCTGAATACTCGATGCGCTATGGCGCACCTGCTTCCGGACAAGTTTTTCCGCGCTGAAGATGTCTCCATTGGGTTAGGGCTAGGGTTAGGGTTAGGGTTAGGGTTAGGGTTAGGGTTAGGGTTAGGGTTAGGGTTAGGGTTAGGGTTAGGGT